>JXSR01S024426.1:15284-26859 GCA_000969725.1 Ophiothrix spiculata
CCCCCAATTAGTTTGTGTTTGTTTCATGCTTTTTGATTTTGTTTTCAGCGCTGTGATCTAAATGAAATGGCGCTTTATAAAAGCCTCATGTATGTATGTATGTATGTAAGTTATGAACTTTTCTATATTTTTAAAAATCTCGAAAGACTACTGTGTTGTAATTACTGCCAGAACCCCAACAGTTTTAGACTTTTCTAAATAATGCAAGCATATTTGATAGATTAGTTAGGGGATTGTAATATATATCAGTCAAGTATTCTTACTTGCTAAAAAGCTCAATGTTGATATAGGTGACCTTGAGGATGAAAATTCGATCATCAATTCCCCCTTTAAAATATTTCAGGTAGCATTGACCTAAAAGTTATTGATATTTGTTCACAGTCTTTACGGAAGTGGCTGCAGTATATCATTTACTTTTGGGTTCAGCTTCTATTCCATTGTCATGATTATAATCGAAAAGGTATTCATAACTTTGATTTAAAATTTTATTATAAATCAATGGTATACAACAAAGGGGAAATAAGTATCATCGATGACTTTATTCATCTCACCTATTAAGGACCATTATTACCTCTCAAGTACCATTGAATTTAAGTTGAAACCACACCGCCCTGGAAGCTTCTCCCGGTTTTTCTCTAGACCTGCTAATTGGCCCAATTGCTCTTCAGCTTTCTTCTATTGACTCATGACCCTTGCCCTGCGAATGATCGGAACCCAGGGGGGGAACTCGCACTTCCAACTCTGCAATGTAGGCCTATGGGCTGAATTATCTACTACACCTTGTTATACCGTATAGCATGGTTTTATCCCCGGTCAGTGGCGTAACCAGAGGGGGGAGGGGCAGTTTCAATATATAGTACATTGGAAATGTACTGTGCAAAACCCTTTGCGCAAATTTTGGCAATAATCTGAGAAAAAACACTGAGTAGTTTTCACCAAAAGTTTTATGAATTTTAGCAACATTTGGATTTGCTATATGAAAAATATTGTGTCTGAACAAAAACTAGTCACGTAAAGCCGTGGGACCCTGTACGAACAGACTCCTTCATGGGGTATGCATGTTATCATGCAAGTACTTGTATCATTGATTGATTGATTGATTGATTGATTGACTGATATTTCACCCCCTGCAAAATTGTCTTGCCCCTGCTCGCCCTCTCAACTGAAACATGATGTCTGGTTACGCCACTGTCCCCTTGGTCCCCGTTTCAACAGGCCTACATTTTTTTTCGTTATTTTAAACAATGGCGCATTAAATGTTATATTAAGCATATCATTGCACCAGTATTTTTAAGTGGTTTGAAATGTTTGCAATAAATCTCATTTTTATCCTTATTAGATCAGTACACAAATATAAATGTTTTCTTTTTCTTGTTTTTGTTTCGTGTAAAATATTGACAAAAAAGAAATATTTTGTCACTTTTAACTATGCTTTTTGACAAGATTGCATGGTTACAAACGAAGACACATTTGTAGTAGACTATATTCCGCTTTTTACCATTTTCCAATATGACAGGAATATCTAGCATCGTTGTAATAAACAAAACTCAATGTAGAACCATAAAGGCAAACTCTTTCTGATTGTCAAATATACGTCTAAAACGTTACATGTGGTTTTGTTGAAGCTTAACTACAAAATATTACTGATTGTGACAACACCTGTATGTACATGTATAAAGAGAACTGACAATGGTGGATCGTTGCAAAATTATCATTCATCCTTTAAATTCAACGCAACACTTCCAGCAAACTGAAGAAGAATCGTTTTACACAATGAAGGCAAACCCCGATGGCTATTTTTGTAAAATCTATTAGTGTGTGTTGTCACGAAAAGGCAATCCGTTTTAATGATTTACACAGTAACGTTTATTTGAGAAACGCTGTACTTGGTACTAAACAAACAGCGAGATGAAATGACACAAAAAGTTTATCTATTTATGTTGAATACATCTAATGTCCAAATTAAAGAGAGAGGGAGAGTTTGCTAGATTCAGAGCATCAGGCTCTCTAATCATATTTATTTTATTTACTACACATACTTGTAATGATGTATGACCTATGTTTTCATAAGGGGTCGCTTCAAAACTAAACCAACGGTTGATGTCCCGGAACCGGTTGTTCTGAGCGGTTGCCATTGTTCATAACAATAGCAACCGCCAAGAAACGCCGGTTCCAGGCGGTCAACCGCCGGTTGAGTTTTGAATTGATCCCAAACTCATCTTTTTACCCTTGTAAATTTATATTATTGATCTCTTAAGTCCTGGTTTTACAAATCGCTGTACCAGTGTAAGTGTACTTATTTTGTTAACATATTTATCCACCTACACATTATAAACAAACAAAAAAGCTGTTAAGGGGAAGGTTCTTTTTCACGAGTGAGACAGAGGGATGTCATGTTAACTGCAATTATCTTACAAATGTCAGAATATTCAACCTTTTGGCAAACATAATGTAGTGAGTCTCTAGAGTATGAATAAGCATATTTATATACGATATTTAAATGTTTTATATTTCACTTCACAATCTCAATTCTGTCTTGATGGTCGCCTGGTAGTTTCCGTGCCTCATATTCTCAATGCAGTTTATCTGGTTAGTGGAGGCAGGTTGTTGACATCTATCGACACCTATATGGAAAGTGTAAATGACGTTTTCATTTTTGCACAATAATGTACACAAGGACGAATGACCATCCTTACAAAAGTTCATCGATATAGCTCCTTTCCTTCTTGGTGATCTTTAAAACTTTTTGATACCCCATCGTATCAGCAAAGATTGAAAAGCCACCACGGTGTAATATATACATTTGCAAAATATACAAATAATGCCCGGGGTAATTATATCGCTTTTTTAGATAAAATTAAAAAAAACTCCATGCGTGAGAAGTAGACGAATAGTATAAGGATATTTTATTATAGTATTCTAAATTATGATGCCATATCTGTCTTGTAAATTCAAAAGTACGCGGTTTTGTTTTTTCAAACTACCGAAGAACAATAAAACGATTCATTATAAAAGTAAATGAATTGTTGTTTCATTTTAAAAGATATTATTTTCTCTGCTCGCATTAATATGTTTTAGTGTAACAAAATTAAGGAATAGCTTTACATTCTGCTTTATGTGTACTATTGCAAAGGTTCGTACATCTTTCTATTTATATATTTATTCCCTGTGATTGGGTTTGGTGGTTGAAAAGAATTTACAGGGCCTCAGCACCAGACCCCCTTTCTTCATATACTCCCCTATAGATGTTACTGCATAAAGATATCAAATGAGAATCATATTCTACAAAACATGATAAGAAAAAAAAATGAAGAGTCTGGTGTCATATACTATTAAAAGCACATTGTTAAAACAAAGCAAAAAGGCTGACGAGTGGTGGTGAGGATTGCAATATAAAGAGTAGGACACGAATGAGTTGACATAGTGGAACGGACCGGAGAGTTACCATTGTGGACTTTTGGGAGAAAGTAGAAATTAGCAATTTGGGGACCAGGGTGAATGAATTTTTGACATTGGCAAGGGAGCAGGTTATTTTTGATCAGAACTTTAACAGTTCCAAAAACAAAATCTTGGTTGGATGAGATGAGGTCGTCGTCAGTGGGATCGTTAGTGTAAGACGCACATAATTCTCTATTCATACACTCCGCGTGTGCTGCGCGTGTCACCTAGCCAATCAGAACGCAAGAATATAAAGTACGCGGATTGCAGTGGAGTTTCACAATGCACTGCGCATGTTGCGTTCCGGTTTGCGTGGTGGGCGTTTAGTACGTATGAATGTATCCTTGTTTAAGGCCTTATTTCTGTTCACAAAAAGATGCAATATTATTTTTCTGTCGTGTATGAATTAGATTAATAAATTTGCATTCCATAATGCTCGTAAAATAAGACATAATCAATGCACTTGTGGTAAATTTTGATTGCAGTCCAATGCACTCGGCCCCTACGGGCCTCTTGAATTAGACGCATCAAAATTGACAACGCGTGCATTGTTTTTTTCTCATTTCACTCGCGTACGAAATGCGCATTTATTAACCTATAATTAACTTATTGCTTGATGTACAAGTCGCGATCCCAAACAACATCCACACCTCCCTTGTCACCGCTCTTAATAACTTTATCACGATCAGATTTGAGGTTTTTTTAATTGCCTTGAGTTTATTATCAGTAAGATTATTTTATGTTCACTGTCAGACTTAAAGTAGGTTTCAGGTTCACCACGACACTTTTCAATCATCTTATCAACACCTCAATGGACTCCCGATGGAATCACGCATCGGTTGCGGTGTAGCGTGTCTTGCCATGGGATTTGTTGAAGAGAATTTTTTCTGTCTCAGTAACAAGGTCACACCCACTTCTTTTTAAGAGAAACGCGGTTTTAACGGCATTGCGGGTATCTTTGTTGGTGATCGTCTGTGCAGTTCTTGAAACATTCATTACATACATGTGTTGGTATCGCTCTGCTTTGAAATTGTCCTAAGTGAAGTTAATATAAAATTTACCACTGAACACACTTGGTATGACACTTTCTGATTTGACGTTATAAGCACGAACGCATCATGCTCTATAATGCCGATACTAAATAACTTTTTATTTTTAGATTTACAGGTTAAGAGGTACATTCCTTAATTTATTCAAAGTTTGATTAATTATTGATCAGTCGGGTTGGCTTTGAGTGTTACGTTACTATGACAAAAACTTGTGCAGTAAGATGTATTCCAAAAAGTAAATTGCTGATTCAGCTGATTGCTGAATTAGAATATGTAAACATTATAAAAAACATTATTTTTTTCAAATGGTTAAACAGCAATAACAATACATATGTTTTAGCTGAATTTTATTTTCTAATAAATGATTAAATTGTTGAACTAGATTTTAAGATCACTATAAATCATAACTGACAAAGCAATAGAGTCTTTTATCCACATTGTCTGAACTATTTACTGCAGGCTGGTGTCTCTAGAACGTATTTTTCTATAAATGTGTTAATTGGCATTTACGTCATTTTATGCACACAAGCTGTTTAAGATTTTTTGGTTGTTATTGATTAATTTAGAAATCGGCTATCATTTTTGTATAAAAATATGAAATTTCTGTGATTTACTTACAAAAATATCGTCCTCTCAATGAATAACACATTAAAACAAATATAACATTTCATTCTTTGGAAGTGGTGCATATAAATAGCTCCTTTCAATCTGTCGAGGAGGCAATTTTTGTTTTATTTGGTTTTTAATATTGTGGTATTATGTGGGTGAAATTGTTAGGTCTACTTTGATGATTAATTATTTTAGGATTTGTCGCTATTAAATTGTTGAAGTTTTCTTACTCGTATATATCTTGTGTTTGCAGCTTATTTCCATTTTTTGTTTTAATTTTTTTTTTATTTTGTAGGTTTAATAGTAACTATGACGATGTCCAAAACTTATTAATTAATTTAAATTAGTTGACATTTACAATAAAAAGTTGATAGAGTACATAGATCTTAGGCTTTCTATCCTTTGCAAAACACAACAAGGACTTGAATTAAGTCTATTGAATAAAATAGACAAATAATGTTTTGAAAGTGAAACAAGTTCTTTTTGGAACACCCTGTACATTAGTAATTGATATAATTTGCCATTAACAGAGTATATTTGCATTAAGTTCGATATGCTATATTTAATGATCTAAGAATTACGGAAAAATAGTATGCAATAGCAAACAGAAATCAAATAATACTTATTCGCTACACTAATCCTGCTTATGAAGTCTGAAACATCTTGGGATAGTTTTGCTCTACTTTATATAGGGCAATGTATTCAAGCAAATGTCGTTAAAACAAAGACAACAATCAAGCAGTATCATTAGCCTCTTACTGAAAATCATAAGCGTCTTTAAGGAAACGAAAGAGAAAGATACATACAATAAATTTCATTTTATGTTACTATCGACGTTTATAACCGTTTTTAGTTGCTGTTTCGTTATATCTTTATGGCTACATCTATTAGTTCTAGCAACATAGTGGGAGCTACGTTCAATCAGATTCTCTCAGGTCAGTGGGCAAAGAAAAGAAGAAGAAGAAGAAGAAGAAGAAGAAGAAGAAGAAGAAGAAGAAGAAGAAGAAGAAGAGGAGGAGGTTGTAGAAAATATAACAATGCAATTGCGGGAAATCTATAGGATACAATTATATTTCATTAACATAAATCACTATCCATTAGCTATTAAGATGTTGTTCAAATAAGCTGTCCAAACAGTTATTTTGGAAGTGGATTTTTTTGTGTGTAATTGGTATGGGTTTCTTAACATAGACAAGCGATACATGCTTTATTCTGCATAGCATTAAAAAAGATCAGAGAAACAATGTCTGGAAAACACAGTATGGAAGTCAACTATAAACAATTAATTTAATCAGTTAATTCAAGTAATACCAGCGATACAATTAAATTAGCAATATAATTGATAAATTTCATGGCAAGATCCATGACGTTTAAAAGATTATAATAGATTAGTGTATATTGCAGGAAAAAGTCATTTTATATTTACAAGTCTCAGACATAAACCTGTATGATGGTTACTATTCCTATTTATCTCAAGCTAAGCTTGGTCAAAATAGACCTTATTAAGGCGTATACCTAACAGATTACGGTATTACAACATATATAGAAATGAGAAACAATATTCTTAAATGTACTAATAAACAGTAAATTCAAAATTGTAGCGTTAACATTATTTACTACTCTCTCAAAAGGTTCCTTTACAATTAACACCGATTATGTATGTATATTTATCTAATTTTAAGGTATATTTAGATAAAAAAACACTTGTAAATTGTCATTTCAATATATCAGTATAATATTACATGCTATCCTGTGTACAGTCTTATTTTTTGGATGAACCTTGATAGAATAATCGCTTACTTTGTACATCGGATGTAGACAAAATTTGCCCCAGCGCAGTGTATTGCAATAATACATCGCGATGTCATGTAATTGATAAGAACAGCTGCGAAATTGCAAACGTCGTGTTACAAGCAGATCGGTAATTTACTAACTCAATTTGTTTCAGCTTTAAATGTTTATTATTTAAAGAAACAATTTGTTTGACATCAGATATGTTTCAATACCTCTTACTTGGAATACATAATCCTTAACATTCGTCCTACATAACAATCTAGGCCACATAGGGTTATGATATGCATGTTAGCATTTTTATATGTCAAGAGCTTCCTACCGCAGATTTTAAATGAAGAAGTGTATCAACATTTGAGTACACAAGCACAAGAGCGTGCTGGTACAAGAACACCCAAACTCTATCATTTTGGTCAAACTGAGTCATATTTCCACTAAAATCAAT
The DNA here is from genome assembly GCA_000969725.1 of Ophiothrix spiculata. Classification (NCBI taxonomy): domain Eukaryota; kingdom Metazoa; phylum Echinodermata; class Ophiuroidea; order Amphilepidida; family Ophiotrichidae; genus Ophiothrix; species Ophiothrix spiculata. Next base: position 22,617 of record JXSR01S024426.1, read on the forward strand.
TCTACCACAGCATTCGTCCTGTGGTTTAAAGTATGAACCCAACTCTGTATTCTTACTGGACTTATATAGGAAAATAAGGTCAAAATCCGTGGAGTTGAACTGTATAGTACCAGGAGCTCAAAATGGTGGATACAAGGTATAATTCTTCTGTTAGAGACATACCTTTAATTGGCATAGAACAAGTATTCAAAGATATTCCGTAAATTGAACACTTCTAAGGACTATATTTTCAAGAATGACTTTTAAATCACCGTGTGCTTTGTTTGATATCAGGTACAGTGTTCCCATAATAATAAAGTCAGTTTTAATGGCATTTACTGATCGCTTTAGCCTCTTTTTATATGCAATACTATCAACAGAATTCCCTTGTTATTCACATATTTGTTTATGTGTTTTTTTATGGTTGCTCTGTTGATATTCAAGCTCAGATGTATTAATTAAGAGGTATTTTATTACATCATTCAACCAAATAGATAATGTATTACTGCCTCCGAGTCAGTGAAAAGTATTTTAAGCTAAGTAATCAAAAGTTGCCCTTTATAAGAACACGCAGTCAGTTTTCTATTAAAGGATTCTGACCAATTGAAACCTGAGATGAGCTGCTTATATATTGGCAAGTGGCGTAACTTAATAAAGTGAAATGAAGAAATGATCTGCTTACAAGGAAATATGGCACTTGTACTAATGTTCGTCATCCTGTACAAACATTCCTATAAGTAAATTGAAATTTATATAGTGGGTTGGGGTTTTTTTCGTACTAATTGGCCTTTGCTTTACGTCCAAAAATGGACAAAGATAATTTTGCACTGATGTCAAATGAAAAACTAATATCTGAATCTCATAGATATTTTTTTCAAACGAAGTTGGAAAACAGTACAAATAGCTGGAATGTTTTTTAAAACTCAGGGTTAAACCTATTAGTTTATTTAATTTTGGCTGAAATGTAGGTAATTTAATGCATTTACTAGTATTCAATTATTTGTATTTGGTGAATTAAGATGAATATTTTGGCATTGACTGATATATGTAACGTCAGATGGTACATCTGCATATCCTATTTTCGGTAGTGCGTAACAGCATTTTCCTCCTTCATCTTAAAATGTACATTTTATAAAAAGCGTCATCTATTTCGACTTTTACATTTCCATTGGGTTCAAATAACATTGTATAATATCGGTTCAATTAAACTGTGCGGTTGTGCAATTCATAATTCTGATGTGACCAAAACCTAACCTATTTTCTAGCTACATATAAAGAAGAATATGTATGCTGAAAATGTCACTTGATTCTGACCATTCGTTTTCAAGTTACGAGCTTTTCAGTAGTTTAAACATCTTCATAGACTACTGTGTTGTAATTACTGTCGGGGCCCCCGACAGTTATTAGAAAATGACACATTTCCTGACTTTTCTCAAAAATGCAAGCATATTTGATAGATTGGTTAGACGATTGTTATATATACCAGGCAAGGATACTTACTAGGTAAAGAACTCAATTTTGATTGGGGTGACATTGAGGATGAAAAGTCGATCATGAATTGCCCCATTAAAAAATTCAAGGTAGCATTGACCTAAAAGTTATTGATATTTGTTCACAGTCTTTACGGAAGTGGCTGCGGTATATCATTTACTTTTGGGTTCAGCTTCTATTCCATTGTCATGATTGTGGTCGAAAATGTATTCATAATTTTGATTTAAAATGTTATTATAAGTCAGTGGTATTCAACAAAGGGTAAATAAGTATCATCGATGACTTTATTCATCTTACTTGATTACTTCTCAAGTACCATTGAATTTAAGTCGATAGTCAAGTTGAAACATTCTGTCTAATGGATTGCCTGTAAGGCTTGTTACGTTAATAGGTCAATAACCTTTGAAATATAGCTAGTATTTTTAGTTTTATCTAAATTCTACTATTTATGTATAACGCTGTTGAATGCACCTTATACAGATCTTGCCACATTAAGAAGCTATTCTGACTAAAATCTGTTTTATATGTGAAAGAAATGGGACATAGTTGTTCCACATAAAATAAGACAATTTATTGATATATTTTAATTGTACGTTAATATGACGTCTGCTATCCATCTTTAAATGTACCATGGCTCTATACATTTTTTTCAAAGTAAAACGTTTTAGGTGAATCTGTGTTTCATACTGACGACTGTTTATTATATCAGAGAATTGCTTCACAGGAAAGCATATTTATCTTTTTACATTAAACTAGGTGAGGAAATTGAAGCTATTATGCTTCAGGAATGACTTATAACACTGCACCTGCTGTTAATAATATATTTGTAATTAATCAGTGTGCTTAACTCCAGATTATGTATGATTGCCTTTAATGTTAAGATGTAACCTAGTTATCATAGTCCTACATATACAGACTTGAATGTCTCTGGTTAAAACTATGGACATGCCTTGACTTTAATCTATTTTACTGAAGTAAAAAAAGTCGCTGAAGGTCCACAGTTATAATATGAAATCTAAAAAAAAATATTATACACGTATATTCGGTTTATCTACTGTATAAATATTTAAGGATAATATGATTTTTGTAATGCCTTCTTAACATTCTTAACATTCAGAAAATGTGCACAAAAGGCCAGACTCTACTCGGCTTCCACACATTCTTTCAGTACATTTGTTCGTTTTAGTAAGGCACAATCAATATTCTTTCAAATGCAGAAACAATATAGAAATCGGCTGAAAAATAAGCCTGATATGACTAATTTTATAAAAATACCTCTTTTTCTTTCATTCCAATGGGATTTATAAACATTAAATGTGTGCTTATCAATGCCTCAAGTTTGAGAATGTTCAGTTTCATGATGTATTTGTCAACTACATACCATATTATATAACCAACTGCCTTTTTACCTTTGAGCATCATTGTGTTATGGGAATAAACTAACAATAAGCTTCATCTAACCAAGCCATAATTGCAACTTTATTTTCAATCGTGATTCTAATACCAGTGATAACACTATAATAATCACCTGTCGCCGACCGGTGTCTGGTAATCTGAAGGAAGCCGCAACGCCGAAGCATCGGTATCACATCGGTAATGTTGCTTTACCCGGTCGGTCACTGGTTGGTCGCCAGTTGTTACGTGACCACATTAAAGTGAAGAAACCCGGGTGACGACATCGTTAACAAGCCGCAATGTGTTATATTCTTCCGAATAAATTATTATGGCATGGTTTCGGCGTCTCTTTGGCTCACGCATACTACACGCTCTCGGGTCACCGGTCGATGTCTGCTAATTTTCAATCCGGTATGACACCGCAAAATTATCATAACTTCGACGCATGGTTATATGACCAGCGCATCAAGAATAATCCTCCGATATCCAGCTATACAAAGATCACTGAAATTGGCCAAGACGTTATGTAATTATGAAGTCAATAGGTACATCTAAACCGGAAAATAACGAATTTAGGCAAACATTGAAAAACAAATGTACTCTATAGCCTTATAGCACGCATTTTTTTTTTTTCAAAATGCCAACTTTAACGGGGTTGCAACAACTCAAACATGTGATTGCGTTTGAAACAAAGATCACATGTTTTTATTTTTTTTTCAAACCACAACGATTCCAGATTTCATGTAATTTGTAAAATGAGTGTTATGCTTAAAAAGCGTGATTAAAGATTCAATATGTCAAACTGTCACAGAATTCAATCGTTTATCCTATAAAAAACGCGTCTAATCTAGTTACATCAAGTAGGTGTCACAAGGTCATTTTGTCTCAATTCTCAATAATGTGTTAACAGGGATTGACATTAACAGTCAATTTCTTGTTTTGCATGTGCTTGATCAGTTTAATTCATTGTGAAAGCAACTATTATGTCGATAGAAATTGAATGCATATTTTTAATACATTTTTGAAAATGTAATATTTACATTTTTAAGGGAAAGTTACTTAATTCAATCCTCAATAAACCAGTATTTTTAAGTGGTTTGAAATATTTGCAATAAATCTCATTTTGCTCCTTATTAAATAGATCAGTACACAGATATGCATGTTTTCGTTTTCTTGTTTTTGTTTCATGTAAAATATTGAAAAGAAAAAGTAATATTTTGTCACGTTTAACTATACTTTTTGACAAAATTGCATGGTTACAAACCAAGACACATTAGTAGCAGACTACATTCCGCTTTTTATCATTTTCCGATATGACAGGAATAGTCTAGGATCGTTTAGGCGATGTTGGCAAAAGATACGCAGAACTCACTTTACT
>JXSR01S024430.1:13861-29574 GCA_000969725.1 Ophiothrix spiculata
TTTTCAATCTATCAGACCAACCTTTATTTATAATTAGAAACATATATATCGTAGTTCCGAGAATATTGTCAAATGATTCAAATAGGAGAAAAGTTCCTTTGAAATAACTCTATAGCTATCCTTTAACAATTTTCTTCCATCATATCTGAAAATTCCTACAAATTCCTACAAATATAGAGCTTCCCGAATTCTCAATGTGAACAAAAGAATATGGAGGCTTTCCTTATAATTTGTAGAAATGAATAACATCCTTGATTTGATCAGTTTAAATAGGCCTGCGATTCTTGTCACATGCAGTACACAGCTTGCAAAAAGCACTCACAGAGGTTCATCAATCACAGACAGTCATCGTTTATATTTTGGATGATTCATTCATGAGTCAACTGTTAAAGACTTAAAAAATACAATAATTCATAAAAATCATACTTCAAATCTTAATATTGCTATGGTAATTCAAATTTGTCCAGATCGTGCAGATTTTACTGATCAGAAAGCTGTTAATGATCGATGTGTCATATTAATATGTCCCTAACATGAATGCAATCAGCAAACACGAACCTACTAGTAACTAACCTAAAGGGAATGGAATGGGGGTTTAATATCTCAAACTGTTTGGGTTAAGGTTAATGATATTTTTGACATTTTAACTTTTGACAGAAGTCTTACTTAAAATTCCACTAAATTAGCTGGTGTATTCAAAACTCAAAAACAATAAACTGATGTTATCTGAGTTGATGTGAATGAACTTTAGTATGACATTTTTTGGAGTATGTAAATCTCCTTAAAATACTATTCAATTAGGATTGAATTCACTGATTAAAAACAATGAGAGGTGGTGTTATTCACACTTGACCTGCTAATTTGCCTAAACGCTTGAGGTACACAAATAAGACCATGGTAAAGTTAGCAGCATATTAGAATTTAGAAATTAGACATTCGAAAAAAATATAAGTTTTTAGCCAATTTTTAGACATTCGTTATTTGAAGGAATTTACACTCCAAACTTTTTAGGTCATATGGGGTCACGAGGGGTCATTTTTAGAAATTCGAAAATTTCAAAACATTTCGTAAGTTTTTTCAGTCAGCCAATTTTTAGACATACGTTATTTGAAGGAATTTTCTCTCCAAACTTTTTTGGGGCACGAATTAGGTCAAAAATGACCTCAATTGACCCCATTTGACCCAATTCGTGCAGAAAGCATGATCATTTTCTTAAAATCTATTTAATTACAAATGTCTAAAAATCTGCTCAAAAAAACTTAAAATTGTTTTGGAAATTCGATTTTCCGAAAATGACCTCAAGTGACCCCATTTGACCCAATTCGTGCAGAAAACATGACCATTTTCTTAAAATTCATTTAATTACGAATGTCTAAAAATCTGCTCAAAAAACTTTTTTTTTTTATCGTTTTTTGAATGTCTAATTTCTAATTTCTAATATGCTGCTAACTTTACCGGACCAAGAGCTAATTATAGAATACTCTGTCATTTTAAATACAAGAGTATTAAGCTTGAATTCAAGTCATGCATGTGAGCAATTTAACTTTTAACTTAACAAATTTGATATGGTATGAAGTTTCCTAAAGCATGCGATCAATAGGTCGAGAAGAAAATTGATGAACTTCCGTTTTTTGGTGATCTAAAGATGTAAGAAAGACATTTTTTAATTGAAAATTTAATAAATTTGACGATAAAATGTTAAACAGACAATTTTGACAAATATAGGGCCTCATTTTTGAAATAAATATTGTGACATGTGAACTCAGTATAAAAATCAGTTTGAAATTCAGGAATATTTAAATAGTTTTTAGTTACCAAGGTGATCATATTATTAATTTGGTTTGTTTTTCTACAAAATTTCACAACCAGCATCTAACAATCCACACTGCTTTAATGAGAGCTTATTAACCCCATCTCAGCTGGCTCTTAACCCTTACCATGTAAAAGGTAAAGTCAAACAAATTACCACACACTGTGTACTAACAATTATTTGTTGTTGGCAAATTGACTGTTTACTTTGTTCTGTTTCAGTTCTATTTATTGTATTCATATACATGTCAAATTGAATTAAGCTGATTCATACAGATTCAGTTAGGATACTATAATGGACCGATACTTTTGACAGGTCATGTAGAGCACCTGTGGTTTAATTAAAACACAATTCTCAAATAATAATAATAATAATTAACCCACTTATATAGCGCTTTTTCCGATTGAACATCCGGTCAAAGCTCTTATGACAATTAGTCCATATCCATCAGAAAGGAGTAAAATGGTGACATAAATAACAAAATGAAAAAATGTTTACATATTTGTTGATTTCAATGTAAAAAGTGGTAAAATATTGGTATTGAGTGTAAATCATACTTATAACATTTTGAAAATTTATGACTATGAAATCAACAAAGATGTTAAGCATGCTGAGAAGCATAAGTACAAAGCAAGAAATCCCAAGAATTATATTACAAACAAAACAAAGACAAAATTTGTTTGTTTGCGGCCCTATATAAAGGCTATCAGAAATTGTGGCACACCAGTTTGGAACTCTCTTGATGAATCAGTCAAATTTTCTATCCAGATACTAGTTTGGCCACTTTGGACAAAAACCATATAATGTATTCTTGTATATTCTGAAATTTTTTATTCACCAATGTATAAATTATATAATATAATTCAGGCCTCGATCACAAGTCATATGTTTTTGCTCAAATTTGCCTGATACAAAAAAATGTATAAAACTTGCCATTCACTTCTAACTAATGGCCAATCATCAATTTATTCAAATGTACTCAAGTATGATTACAAAATTGTCCAATTTAAGTTGAGAATTGAACTTGAACTCAAATTTATTAACTGAAATTATAATAAAGTTCAATGTACTGAACATATCACAAAAGTTTTTTAATCTTATAGTGAAAGTCTAGCAACAAAAAATGGCAAAGTTTGATATACTCTAACAAGTTGCTTAATGATGCCATTTTGCAGCAAAATTGGGTATGTTTTGAAACTACAAGTCACATTCTGAAACAACAACTCACAATACCCAAAGAAATGAATGACCCTTGATAAAGTATCCAGACTTAATCAAACACTACAAAATTCCAAAAGACATCTTAAATATTTGAGCATATTTACTTCTTTATGTTTGGTATGGACCCACACAAATAGTTTAAACATATTGCATGAAAACTATTACGTAAAAGCTCAAGCAAACTTCATTGGTAGCCAAAAGTGTACTACATGTATAAAACATCTATACACTTGGGTTGAAGAATCAATTGAAATTAAGTGTCTTTTTACATAATGTAAAAAGTTGGCCTATGTGGGGCTTGAACTAATAACCTACTGTTTTGGATTTCTATGCTGTTCAACTAGACACACAAGCAATAGTCATAATTATGCATTACATTTCACAGTCACTTCATTTTGGGCTTATAATTTTAATCCCAGGTTTTAATCTGTTTTAAAGTTAACCAGAGATTCTAAAGTCAATGTACTGTATATAGCATTTTTGTCTTATACAAGTTGAATATTTCCTTTTGGGGAATAGTATGTATAGGACTGTAATAATGTGTGTTTACATGAGGATATTGCATATCAGACAGGATTTGTCAAACAGGAAATATTGGAGCTGTTTGTTGTTATCTTCAAGATCAAGTTGGTGTTATATCATATCAGTGTTGAGTTGTGAACAAGATTTGAGGACATTAACACCTTAGTGTGTTATACAGGGTGTATCAAAACAATTAGTACTCAGAATAAATAAATCTTTAAAAATATGTCCATTTCTATTTTGAAATTTAACTTTATTTACTTGATAGTACTTTTCTTTGTCTTTGATTTGCAAAAAGAATGAGAGCACTCTGTTATTTTGTTTCAAAGAATGGGACGGTTACGTAACGGCAAAAGTGTTGAAAACTCGCCATGAATTTGATTTATTATCTTTCCATTTCGATGAGGACAGAAATCAGTAACTCCTGTCCGCATGAGATTTATTGTATATTTTCTGCCTTAAAAGAATAATCTTACTTTTAAAATGCTAACAGCTATTGTTGAAAGTCCTGTTCGATTTCTCATGCCATGAAGAAGGAACTTAATGATTGTAGTAGTTTAGGACCTGTGGCGAGATTGTTAAAAGACAAGCTCTTCAGTGGTGTAAAATCCGATTGCATTCATCAATTTTTAAAAGTCTTTCTTTATTTGTTTAGATGACAACTGCTGCCTGACTATTATATGGAAGCTGTTGAAATGATCTTTTTGAAGAGCTGAATAAAGTAATGCTAACATTTCTAGATTTTTTTTGTAAAAAAATAATAAAGATCTTAGTGTAACAAAAGTTACATAAATTTATTTAATAGCCTCAACCATTAAATCTCACCCAAGATACTCAAGAAGGTGAAGAAAATTAACAAAACTTATCAATATTCATTCAAGTTCAATGGAAACAATTTGTTTGATTTTGAATTAGATTTAACAAAACAGCATTATTAAAACAGTGAAGGTGTATTGACATATCAAAATAGCTGCTATTATTAACTTTGATTTCTTTTTCTTTTTCACAAAAAACCAAACCATGCCAATGTTTTGATTTAAACACAGGGTCACCTGCCTTAACTTTTGTAACACAATCCTTCAAAAACAGCTCATTAAAAACCAAAATAGTTCATATCCGTATCATTAGTTCTTACCGAAATTTCACAAGATATACTAACCAACAAAATGCCTTACCATAAACAATGGTGTCCGTAAAATTAACCCTAGAATATATGTTAAATATCTCGATGGCTGAACTTGTGTCAGCTGCGATTTGAGGACAAACTATGCTAATTTGCATAATTTATGCAAGATTGATTTAATATTCTTACTTTTGGAATAATGTGTAGTTGAGAAACCAATGTTGCCTTATTTCATGCCCTTAATGATCTTCTGGTATAACAAAAACATCACATGATAGAAAGAAGTTACAGCATTTCTTATTTTGACAACCATAAATATCTGCCAAATGACTTTCTATATAATGATACAATTATAGTCAATTTTAGATCGTGAAACTTTCCAAGACCTTTGCCCGCCTTATCTTGAGCAATGCCTAGTAGATATGCCGTGCAGATGTTTCTCAACAAAAAGGAAATCATATATCATATGGAATGATGTGCAATCATTTGTATAGAATAACCTCATTTAGGAATATTGTTGTACTGACATATTCAAAATGTGATCTGGTTCCAGTTTATGTGAAATAAGACATTTTCACTTGGAAGCTGGCAGGGGAAATGATATTTAGCATTTAATCCTAACACTTTTGACCACTTCTCCTCAGAAATTTGTACGTCAAAAATGGCAGATTTTCACCTGGAATTGAACCCACAACCTCCCGCTTCCTGATCCAATTATCGCTATGTCAAACCACTGAGTAGGAGCTGCCATGGCAACGATATTTTGTGATCAAAGCTAACTCGGGCCTTGTTTTTAACTTTGTGGAATGGGATATTGTCACAGTGAGATTTAGTGGAGTTAGGATTAATACACTGTTAACTCTTGATTGAACCTGTTAAGGGGAGGAAGGGTTGGCACAGTGTTTCTTTCCTCGCCTTTCACCATTGTGGCCCAGGTTCGATTCCCATTTGTACGTGAATTTAAATATTGATCCATGTATACCCGTTCTCGCAGGTTTTCATTGAGCACTTCAGTTCCCTCCTCCATCTAAAATTAAAAATTCTTTCCAATATTCTGCCTTCTAATCACAGAGGTGTCCCTTGAATTAAATACATTTACACTATTGGGATTTAGCCTGGCTCTCCGCCGAATGTTATAAATAATAAAAATGTACTTTTTGTAAATTTTATTAATTGTGAGACAAGAGAGGGGGCACTCCCTCTGGTTGAGCAACAATTCCGTTTTCAAAGCTTTTTATTCAGTTTAACTTTGAAGAAATATGAGTCAGGATCAGGGTATAACACTATGTTACTTCATCATATGTGTCCCACCACGGCAAAAGGATGCAGTGGTCGGCTCCTACATGTTGCTCATTGTACCATGTCTGATGTATACTAGCATATCTGATATATTCAATAATAAGTGTACATACTACAATAAGCAACATGAAGAAGCCGACAACTGCATTCTTTTGCCGCGGCGGGACACATGATACCCTGCATTTGATCTGATGGTTATTAAGCAAATTACAAGTCAGACAATTGCATTAGAAACCAACTCGACATACCCTTTCTCAAATATCTTACTCAAGGTATCTCAAAAGCAGCGTATATAGGCGAACATTGGTTTCTCTGAAAATGATATATGTAACTGTGCATGGCAAATGAGCCATGAAGACGACAAACTTTTGTTATTGCTACAGGTGCAAAGGTCATAATTTGCCAAAATTGCAGTGATGGACTATGAGTCTGGATGCACTAAGTCAATCATCTACAGGCACATAATTTTGCACACATCTGTCTCTAGCAAGTCTGCATTCCAGCTTAAATCTATGATAAAATCCACTCAATGTCAACATAAGCATTAGAAATCAATTCCACAATTGAGCAGAATATAAGAAATTAGCCTTGACTGTCTGGAAGATAACAATAAGACAATTGTCCTTCCAAAAAAGGAAAAAAATAACGGATGTGTAACAGCCAATACAAAACATATTTTTGTAAATTGTAAATAAAATCAGTTGTGTAAAAATTACATTACATTGTTTTACACCTGTAATTTTGACTGTAGATAACTTTCTTTCGCTTTTTATATCAAATGTCACACATCCATTATTCACTGTTATCCACTGTTATGGAAAGACAATGGTCTATTTTACTTGTAATTCAAAATAAGTTTACAGATGTATCATACTTTTTGAAATTGAGGCACATTACTGACTAGACTTTAAATGTCTTTTTGATACATCCTGTATATTGTCACCCTCATATATATGGGTCTTTCCATGATTTTGCCTACATAACCCAGTTCTGGTCATAAAATTTGATTTCAGAGGTTTGCAAAACATCTTTCCTAATGATTTTGGTATGAAATCGTAGAGCTTTCAAAAACCTTCAAAATGTTACCAAACTTTGATGAATTGTAAAAAGTTTACATAGCCAAAATTACTCGTTTTTTAGTGAAAAAGTGTGACATTGTAATATAAGAGGATGATGAAAAAAGGTGATTTTAGATATTTTTCTGACATTAAACTTGTCATTTCATTGGTCAAAATGAAAGTTTAGTGATGTATGATTAATAATAAAATGACAATTCACATTTAAATGTGTTTGTTTCATTACACGCTAAATGCAAAAAACGGTATCACACTGTAACATTTCGTGTCCAGTTACACGTGAAACATATCAAAATTTATCATTGCTGTAAAATCTACACTAAGTGGCATATTGGCATAGTTTTAATCATTTTTATAACATATGTCAACAAAAAGAAGAATTAAAGTCAAAATAACAACACAATCCCACTGAATAAGAAAATATGATAATTTTAAATTAGATACAATCACTTTGAGCAGTTTCGTGTCCATGAATTATGTTGCGGTGTGAAAATTCGGGTTTCAAAATTTATCATTTGTAAAACTTCCAATCTTAAACAAATGGAATTTAACATATCATCTCTAAGAATAGATAACACACATGCAAAGAGAACTTAATTCTGCTTCATGATTTGAAAATACACCACATTGAAAGTTTTGGTGTCCGAAGCGGACACCGTTACACGTGAAACCCATCTTGACCTTCAAAGTATCATAACTCATACATTTTGGATTTGCAGGGCTGTTTGTTTGTTAGAATAGGCACACATACCAGTTTCCTTTCTAAAACAATAATTTATTTGTACAAACAACATTAAATATGACCAAATACAATGAATCTTGAATTTTGGTGTCCGCATAAATCTGTTACGCGTGAAACCTTTTAGCAGTTAATCATAATAGCACATTTAAGTGAACATTTTTAACTTTAATTAAAAGTTTAGACTGTGTTTTGTCAACCAAGTCAGCAAAAAATATGAATATCATAACAAATTTTCCCTTTTTAGCGGCAGGAAACTCATTTTTATGCATGAACAGGGTTTCACATATATATAACTGGACACCACACTTTTTGGTGTCCAGTTACACGTGAAATGTGTTCATGTATTGCCCATTAACGCCATTTAACATAAGAAACATCACATTTTTATGACAAAACATAAGAAAGTGACTTGGATTCTATAATTGTAACTACTATCTGCTAAATTGCATAAACTTTTCTACACAATAAACAATATTTTAATTAAAAAAATACTGGCAAAAAATGTGTAGAATTTGTACAAATTCAACATCACAATAATCTGATTTTTAAAAAATATGTCCGCGAGCTTAGTTCTAAATTTCCTTTGATGGGGTATGAATCTACAATACCTATCTAAAAAAGCTGTGCAACCCAAACTATATCACATCCACATATGTAAGAAGCTGCTTTAGAGTCTGATGTTTCGTGTCCAGTTACACATGAAACAATTGCTGGACTCTCACAAAAAATCTAATTTTTCGTATTGATATGGTAAAGAACCACTAAGATTGTTTTATATTTTGAAAATTACATATAAAACAGTACTTGAAAATGATCATTTAATTTCTGTCCAATGTGTTCCAAATTTGGACCCCCATGTCACACTTAATGTAGGCAAAATCATGGAATGACCCATATGCTCATAAAGCATGTCCAGGGTGTGGCTTTGGTGGCTACACTTTGTTTTAAAAAAAGCATCATATTTTAGCCATTTGGTATGTCCATTTCTCTTCATCATGTCACATATTCAACAGATTGAACAATCAACAGACATTTTGATGCAAACCCAAGAGAATTTCACATTGACCTGTCAGTAACTGGGTCAATTAGGTTTCTAGACAGACATGCAAGTAAATCAGTCCTAATTACATTGAAATCATGTACACGATATAAAGAAGCTTTTAAAAGTAATGCTTGCTTCAAGAATGGCAACAATAACCAATACTAAGGCACCACCTCATGACCCTTTAATTAGGTCATGTACTGTAGCCCATTTTCAACTGGAAATTTAAAATAAGGGGCTTCAGTGTTTCTTAGCTGATAACTTGTGCCTTGTTGCATAAGCACTGAACCTTTTCTTCATGATTGCCTTGGGATGAGAATCATCCAATTTCTCATCTGATGAACACAATGAACTAATATAATATCACTTGTTACCAACTTAAATTGGAAGTGACCTTTGGCTAGCATTGTGTAAATTTTATTATTTTTTTAACTCTTTCCAGGCATTTACTTTCAACATGCAATTGGTGACCGTTATCTATGACTTTCTCATGTAATGCATGTGTCCCTAAAGGACTAACCTGGATTTACACAAACAAAAAATTAGAAGGAATGAATGTTTAAGGCAACCCTGGTACACACAATCTACAACAAAATGTGTTCAAAAGAATATTGGAAGTTGGTGCGAAAGGGACAGTGTACTATAGTATCAAATCATTGATATTTAAAAATTGTTCTAAGGTGCAAATTATCAATCGTCTTCTGACCCTGCATGGGTTTCCAAACTGGAAGAATGTTTTGTAACAAAATTCTATCCTAGAAAAATAATGCCTAGAAAAAGAAACACTGACCTAAATGTTTCCATGAAAATTACCGAACTAGTTGGCTATGCCTACTTGCATGCATGGACTTGTTGTTTTAGCATATCATTCTTCTTTCAAATTTGAATAAACAATATATGTAGCAAACAGATGCAGATATTAAGGATAACAAAATGTTCATGATTTCCTTTTTAACCTAACCCTGTTTTACAGCAGAGAGTAAGTTCCCTGGTTATTAGCCCTTACAAAGTTGACTGTCCTTACTGAGGGCAATTTAATTATAAATCTCATTACGGCAACACTTCAATATCAACCATCAATCTGCTCCAACTTTCCTGTTGCTATGTACAATAGAACCTCATTAACACAAAATCTATTTACACAAAAAGCCTGATAACACAAAATGGTTTGGTTTGAATTGTGAATTTTCTATGTGAATTCAGTTGGATAACACAAAATCCTGATAACGCCAACAAAAATAATTGTCCCTAGATATGTTGTGTTAACAAGGGTCAACTTTGCTCTTGCTCAGAGCTGTCCACTACCCTCTGCAGTGAATCAAAAGTGTGCTGAAAGGACCTCGACCCACCATCGCGCTCGTTGCTGGGTCTGTGGGAGGGGCGATCAGGGGAACGGTGCTAGTTCTAGGTTCAACTAACAAATAGCCACAGCTGATAGAAAAAGAAAAGTTCTATAAAAGTTGTACTATAAACACCTATTGATGTTTTTGAGTGGTTTTATGAAACTGGTCTGACTTTTTGGCACACCGAATATTTGATGTAACAACTATCCGTGTTTAAATTGTTTCTCTTAGACACCTTAAGTAGGAATAGAGCAGGATTTGATAAAATCATATACAATACTTTTTTATTTGCAACTACATTGAATATATCATGAAATGTGTACAATGTTATTGAATAACGAATACATATTGCAGAAAATTGGCATAGAATATTCTATATAGGAAGAAAAAGTCTGAACCAAGCCTTGGTATCGGATACAAAATAAACACAAATATTTATTGCTATTAAAACACTGTTGGTGAAATCTGTGAGATCTATTCAATTAGATCCTGTAACCAGGTTATCTGTTTATAGATAATATCAGGTGTAATTGCACTTAGCAAACACTGCACTCATATTCAATTAGATCCTGTAACCAGGCTATCTGTTTATAGAGATATGTATGTGATTTTTTTTTGGCCTAATTGCACTTAGCAAACACTGCACTTATATTCAATTAGATCCTGTAACCAGGTTATCTGTTTATAGATAATATCAGGTGTAAATATAACTTATCATATTGGCAGATATATAACTTTGACCTTATGACTGAAACATTCAAGGGCCAAAATAGTAGCAATCAGTATTGCCTTTTTCTAAGAACAAAAAAGCTTTCTGGGTTCTGTAGCATTGAGAATTATTCTAGGTCCACATTGTAATCAGATAGAACCGATCCATGTGCTTTCTAGAAGTTTACTGAGCTGGCAAACATAATTGACATTCGTGATAACTCGCTAATCTCCAATTTACAGATGTACTAAAAAGCAAGCTGGGACAATTGCTCATTAATACCATGTTCTAAACAGATAGAAATCTAAACTAATCCATTTCAGGCAAAAACATGTGGTGGTGAAGCATATCCCTGGTAACATATAGATGCAGAACATTATGCAGATCATTAAATGGAGAAATAAAAAACTTAAACAAACATATTTTGAAATAGCTTGTAAATACAGTTTATTAGAGGACTTGATTTACGTCATTCAAGATAATAATATGTGACCGTTTGTTTAAAAACAGCAGTAAATGCAGCCTCTTACCATTTTTGCTTTTCTACTTTGTTGCAAATAGCATGTTAATATAAAAAGTCTATTTAGAAAATGATCTAAGGAAATTCAAAACCACAACTAAGCATATTGTACATAAATACATAAATCAAGGGGATATGATTTATTATCTACATCAACAAAATGCAGACAATAGCTAGTATACAACTGTATTTCTTGAAATCAGCTTACCTTCGATAGATCCTAAGTGCAAACAAAAATTCCACAAAACTTTAAAGCAAACAGCAGAGTATATTCCAAACTAGTACAAGCAGATAAGATCCAACTTCTAGAAGAGGTCTAGAATCTGTGTATTTTTCCTGCAACTTAGTCTTGACTGTTTAGGGTACAGCAGAGCTGCTATCGCTAGTACATATAGAAAAGTTCTTCTATCAGAGTATTTACATCAGATAAATATATGCCAAAGTATGTAAGCTTAAACATGCACCTAGGCACGTTTAGTACATCAGACACAATAATCCCTGATAAAAAGAATATCTCCAAAACAAGAATGGTTATCAGCTCAGCTCTGTGCAATAAATATTTCCAAATGCATCTGGCACTACTTGACAGTGATCTTTGTAACGATATGGTTATGATTACTCAATGGGTTCCTTATGTCTGAACTTGAGCATTGATAGTTCCGCTGGCACACACTTGTACGAACTCCCAACTGCTAAGTTAGGGAAGTTGTGTTTGAATGTATGTACAATAATAATAGCCTATGTGTGCGTGTGCGAACCATGTGGGTGAACTCTGTTGATAAACAGTGAACAGCAACTGTATGCAAGTTGGATGCTAAAATACAGTACAGAATATCTGGCAGTCTCATCAACGACACTATGCCCTCATGCTGTGCTTAGGTGGATGTTATGTGTAATTGGGAAAGAGATTGTTCCCTTTTATTTGACCAATGGCAACAACAACAGCATGTGATGTGTTTCTCAAATGAAATATGGTGATTCAAACAGTGCCACTGATTGTGTTTTGTTACTGGGTAATTCCCTAGATTCTGTTTTGATTGTGTCCAGTCAACTATGTTATTTGCAGTCGACTGAATGATACACACAGGAGCACAATTTTTAATCTTCAGGCTAGCAGTCTGAATTTGCTTCCTCTGATCCACTTGGCAGTTTACATGGTTTATGGGCCTAGGATAGTGTGGTGGCATTGTGAGCTGTGTCTATTTCCAAATGTACAACAGAAAACTCTACATTTCAGTTATAGATTTGGCGGTGTTTTACAAGCAGGATACTTCTCATTTTTCGGTGAAATGAATAACAAATATCTTGTTTACAAATGCATTTTAAATTACTGTTTTTGTTTTTACATCTCAGGAAAGAAGAAAACTTACAGACAATTTTCAAACACTATAATTTCAAGCATTTTAAACACTATAACAATTATGTATCAAAATGATGTGAAGAAAAGATAAAATCAAAACGTTCTGCTCACAGAAAACAAATCAAGGGTATAATGTTTCAAGAAAAAAACATTCAAAATGAGAACTATCACATGGAAAAAATAAGAAATCTTTTGAACTTATTGGCAAGAGTTCCATTTCACAGAAGGAAAACATAACCATCCTTTTGTGCACAGATTAACCTGCTATCAGCAGTGGCGTAACCAGACTTTGAACATTTAATTGGTGGTGCATACATTTTAGTTTTAACCAACAATAGCTAGTAAGAGACCTATAAGGTGTACCCCTTTTTTTCGTTACAGCTTTAAAAACGTTTCTGCTTAAAAATGTTTCTGCTCCTGTGATTGTTTTCTTGTCTATCACATCTACTTCCAATGCAATTTAAATATAAAAAGTTTTGTTACGGATGTGCAGGAAGGAGGTGCCAACTGATAGAGAAACATATGTACCCAGGAAAACAACATCATCCAGGAAAATTGGTTTCCAGTCAATGTTTTTGTCTATGGACTAGCAACATTGTGAGATTTTACATTGTATAAAACGCAGTACACCTTTTTATCCAAAAAAAAAAGAAGCTGAATTTGGATACATATTTTGACATGGACATTTCTTTTCTGGTTCTTAAAAGTAAAATAGATCAAGATTTTACCTAAGCTGTTAATTGTAGAGGGCTTTCTAAAAAATATAGCAGAAAACATATTGTTTTGTTCTTATAGGCCAAATTTCCTTAATGTCAACTTAAAGCATTTTGTTAAAAAAGGTTATATCACCATTATGCTTAGCATGCATCTTGGCACGTTTAGCTTGTAAATCACCTTCCAGAAATGTATAGTTCGTATGGAATCAAAAAATGATTGCTGACTTTGAGAGTTGAAATTACAAATTGAGAGAAACAGAAATTGAAGTAAACTGGAGAAGAAGAGCACAATTCCTAAACATCATGCATGCTATGTCATTGTATGTCAATGAGTTCCCATCTCATAGGATTGCTAGTTGTTAATCACAAATCGTCTATGGTGCATCATTGTTACCATGCATCCATGCAACATTGTCGCATGGTAATGCCATGTATTTTTAATGCACGGGGGCTATTTTAGCTAGCCATGCGTGGAAAAAATTTGTGGACGCATCAGATATAGAGTTGTTGATTTGTGATGAGCCTGTTTGAATACAAAACTTCAAAAAAGAAAATCTTGTTGAAAACTTTATATAAGGAATACAATAACATTATGTTTTGAATGTTATGTACATTATTCTTCACAAAATATTTAAAAGAATCTGAAGTAAAGTGCTAGTTTTTGAATATTTATAGCTTTGCTTTGCTACTATTCCCTAGCAGCAGTCCTTTCACCTACATGTTCTCAGAAAGCAACAAACAGTGCTCAAACTTATGTGTACTGTGTAAAGTGCAAAGAGTGAATCAAACTCATTTTCGCTTACAACAGTTAAATCAAATCATACAATTACAATTGCCGTGCTCATTTTGAAAAAAAAAAATTCTACTTAACTTCCTGATTTAAATTCTACTTCATAAAAAGAGATTGCCCTGTTCAGATTGATCTGCTGCTGCCTGATTGAATTTAGGGAAAAATTGGATAGTTTAGAAGAACATGCAATATATTTTAAGCATCATACTTTGTGAAAACCTACCCTTTCCCAAGCATTTCTATCATATTTATTTTAGCAGAACGGACCCTGGTTGAGTTTTATTATATGTCATACTTAACGACAGCTGTATCAAGATTCCTATATTATTATCCTTAAAAAAAAAGCAAACCCGTATTTTAAATTAATCCATCTTTGGCTGTAAAGAGACACTATTGATTTCATCTGCACAGCTAGCACTTGTAAGCAAGTGTCTCAAGGACACTTTGCACAAATTAATCCAGTGAGGCTTTAATTCCAAAGTAACAAAGCCTTTGCAGTGCTATAATATATAAGATTGCTTTTCCATTATTAGCCAAATTAGCGACTGATGTTGACAATAACCTTACATTTTTGCTTATATTTACTGGGATATTCTTCCATTTGGAATAAGCTTATTAAAAATACTTTTCTGCTCACTTTCAACAACAAAACAAGAATCAATGCTTTTCATATATTATGCTATCAGACATTTAACATTGCTCATACATTATTTGCAGTATTTCCACGAAGGAAAAGTTAATGGCTCACAGTATGGTCCCAAAACTTCTCTCCCTACATATCACAACAGTAGCAATTCATTGACATGATGAAGCCTTTTGACTTTGCTTTACTCATCACATTCCTGTTTAAAGAATAATAAACTTAAAAGATTACACATAAATATATTTGTACAAATTTAGTATATGTTACCTTTACATTGAGCAATTAATATATCTTTTTGATTGGATAAAGCAAACCTATGCATAACGTCACCATTGTTAATGAAATTATTAACATGAAGTTCAGATAACACACAGTTCTGATCAATCCCAGCAACTTCTTGTTGCTGCTGTAATGTTACAACTTCTAAACATCATCTCAAGATCACTGTTAGAACTGACATGAATAAAAGCAAGAGTTCATTGGACCAAGTCTTCTTAATTTAAGACTCCTAAAATGTACCTCCCAAGACAGACAACTTGTCCGCCACCACCATAACACATCTGATATTATCTAAACACCTGATTAATATTCATGATGTTTTCTTCTCACTTTGTGATATTTATCCAAGTTATAATTTGCTTTTCATCAGGTAGACTACTATCATACTGAAGCCTGGATGACCACTTGATCATGGTCACTGACAAAAGAAGTAGATTTCACATGTTTCCCATCATGCATCACTCCTTATGGAATCGTTTGTGACATTTATCCAAGTTATAATTTGCTTTTCATCAGGT
>JXSR01S024433.1:4423-14617 GCA_000969725.1 Ophiothrix spiculata
ACAAAATGGACTGCATAATGATATGTTTCTCTATGTAACATAAAGAGTTAATATATTTATATCAAGTAGTTAAAGCTTGGCATTTTTTATCTGTACTAATGTATCTCATACACCAAGATCATGTCCCCTTTTATTACCAGCGCATTCTCATCATCGTGATGCCCACCTAATCCAATAGATGCGAAAGGAGGTGAACACATGAATAGTAGCGGCTTGTTCTCTCGCTCTCACGATAGATATAGTACATTGGACTAAGTGAAAAATTTCAATTCCCTAATTGCTAATGGCTTCTTTTTAACGTGCCACAGACACTTGTACCATCATGAGTAATAGCAGTTGGGCCCCATTAAGTCCAAGACATTTCTTTTAGGTAAATGGTCTTAGCTAAACATAAATTTTGCAAAAGGTTTTTAATGTGGTATAAAAGCATAGGAAGTGTAGTTTAGTCCACAGTCATTGTCTTATAAGAGGTTGGCGAATAAATACTGGGATGTATTTTGTTAGGAATAAGTCTTGCTTTACAAATGTGATAGCAGTGTATTTTATTTCAACATCTGAAAGGTAAGAATTGTAACCGAACATTTGAAAGCTCTCTTCTCACTTGTCAAAAAGAATTTTCATTTTGTTTTTAACAGATCATAGAATTTATAACGATGATGAGCTTAGGTGATTTTGTTTGTTTGTTTGTTTGCTTTATAAATTGCAGTAATTCTTTTCTACGGAAGTATAAAAATAGCTGAAATAGTGGCAAAAGGTGTGAGTGGTTGAAAAGTTTTACATTTCATTTGCATACTAATTTTTTACAGATTCAACATGATATATTTCTGCTTTAAATTGATAATTATTTCAAACTCATATGATAATGATTCTTTTAAAGATGATATGTCAGAATGATTAAAACAGGAAATTTCTGTTAAAATTTTCCATTTTTTGATAACTTCAATTCCACTTCATATTAAAATGTTAGTTGAAATGAAGGCTGACATTTCGTAAGGCGTTGTCAGAAGTTTCGTCAGAATTTTGAAGAAGTATTTTGCCATGTATCTTAAACTAAAAATGCCGACAGTCTTTTACAGAAGGTTTGTGGTGGTGACCAGTCATATATTTGATTTAGGAAATGTCCCAACCATTTTTTTGTTTATAGATCTTTTAGGAGTATGATTCTTCAAGGTTTATACTGATTTTAGGATTTTTCCTTTTTGTTTAAAATTTGTGAAATTAATAATATAAAATGGGAAGTGGATTATTTTACAAAGAATTTAAAGGTCCGGTTGCTTTAACTTTCTTTGAAACTTTTCGAGATTTTTGTACTAAAATATTGCTCATATTTTTCTCATAAACCATGTGAAATGATTTCTGCAATTTTATTTCTATTCATGTCTAAGCCTTATTTTAAATTTTTTCAAAACATTTTTAATAGCAGCCAGGATCTTTTTCTATAAAAAAAACCCAATCACACCCTTTTTAAGAATCAAACTAATTTGATAATAAAACAGTGTATTAGCACCACTCATAATCTACTCAATTGTCAGGTTTCAAGTACTTATTTCCATATTCATTTTTCATTTTGGTTCCTTTTTCTTCTGTTGCACCGTGTCTGAAGAAGAAACCCATTCTATAAAAATGACAGGAGTTACATTTTTTCTCTTAAATTTGAAGGATTTTAAGCAATCACCAAGAGAGAGATATTCTCTCTAAATGGAGCTTTTAAAATTCTCCAAGGATGCCCATTATTGGTATCATCCTGACATTTATGAATATTAATGATGTTTTCCACTCCTAAGATGGTTGTTGAAGCACTTAGAGAACACATTTTCTTTCAACTGTTGCACTTAAATTCATAAACAAATCTGTATCTCGACAGATTGGCTTTTGTTGTTAAGGGATATGGTTAATTGATAAGTATCATCTTGAATCTAGCTAATGGAGATGTTTACCCCTTGATTTATTGTAAAATATGCTTTACTTAACAAAGTTGTCTGTATTTGTGTCCAAATGTTTTAGATTTCTATGAATAAACTTTCAAATTGTCAGTACCTGAGCTGTGAAGAGATACTTTTGACCTGAAACCTTATTTTTGCTGATTTAGTCGTTTATTGCTGATATGTACATGATATAATTATTATTCGGTGATGCATTTTTCTTCCTCTTACATCCAAGTAGCTTATTTTCAGCCCTATTTTAGATGATTGTACCAAGATTATAGACTTTCCGTATTTTCAGCATTTTTATCATTTTCTACAAGCTCATTTTCAGGTATGATTTTAACAATCAATTTGTGTTCTTTAAAGTGAATCATGTTGTTCATTTTGAATTTGTAGTCCTTACCAAGACTTGTCATTACAATAGAATTAACAATCAATTGTTTTAGAATGGTTTGTTAGTCTTGGCAGTGGCATTGAAAATCATCTTAACCTATCGCAATTCCATCCACTCAGGAGAGATAACATATTTAAGGTGCATGTACTTCTACACAATCGATTCTTAAACAATTACCCAAGATGCATCACTGTGGCTTCGGGCCATTTTCTATTTCCTCTCTCGTGTCTTTCATTTGGTAAACCGCACTGATTTCTTGTTTTCCGAAAAGCAAATACATGTGCCCTTGGGGATTGTGTCTTCATAGCACCCCGTCTAAACACAGATTAATTGCTTCACTGGTATATAAACACGACTAGAGTACCAAAAATCAATCAATTCACAACAATTTACAGCCATACGTTTTCATAAAAGGAAGAGAGGAAAGGAGGAAAGTGGTGACAAGCTTTATCAAAACTGATGGACTTCAAATAATTCCAAACATTTCTATTGTACAATCTGTGTCATCATAACTTGTGTTGTTTCTGTCAGCTAGTATACGTACTTTGTCATGTCTGTTTATTCACGGTTTGTTTTTGTTTTTAAAAGGCGTAATCCGCTTGACTTTTCATAGGCAGGTGAAAATGACACAGCAGTCACGTTGTCACTTCGTATTAAATCTTGAGAAAATACAAGCCTATGTGATTTGAGAAGAGAATCTAATGGTCTCTGCAGATACAGCGAGGCTTTAAAGAGAATTTTGATCCGATGTTGAAAGATGATCCATTTAGTGTTCTTTTTCTCTCTCTCTGCGTGGTATAGTGACTTATAAGAAAGTAACAGCACAATTGCTAACTGACTCACAGCTAAGTACCGGGGTACCCAGGATAGCTTTTAGGGTGTGATGTACTTTTTGGGTTGTTTGAGTCTTTCTTTGAAGGAGTTAAGTGCTAAAAACATATCATTATAATGGGTTAATTTCATTCATAAAGTAGGGATGAAATATTTAGGTTGGTTTATTCTATGCATTAAATTTAATATATGGGTCAATGCAATGATTTCATGCAATTGATGTAGACACCAATAATACAGCATGTAAAAAAGTTATGCACAAAAATCCCCCAAAAAAGCAAATCAGGAAATTATTTAAGACTCTCTAAAAATTATTTTCAAGAATTTCCACTCATTTTCACACAAAAAATAATTTTAAGAATGTCTACTCATTTCTCAAGTCTTACATTGCATGCCCTTTTGATATCCTTTTCATCACTCAAAGTTTGACAGTTGTGGTAGTAAATATACATATTTTACTTGAATTTTTATGCCCATAAAATTAATTCAGTGAATACATTTGTTGAAATATTGTGTTAATTTCTTTGCCAAAGTAAATTAATTTTGTCACCATTTGTTTCAATTCTCACCCAATACAAATGATTATGTCAATCTAAGGTAATAAAACTGTAACTTCAAATATACTACACACACATAAAACCTGGCAATATTATCGACCGTGCAGTACCCAGGCTAACACCAGACGCCTGTGTAAACTAAAGACCGCACTAGGATATCGTTGGATTGAAAATTGAACCGATGTCGGTGTGTAATTTGGGAAGTTGTAAACTGACCCTTCACACTGCGCTAGCTCTTATGTGTCAGGTGTGTAAATAGCCGTGTATTGACTCGGCTGGTTGGTTGGTTGGCTACGTGTAGACGTGAGCCATTAACATGTTATCTAACATCAAAAAGAATATCGAAACGTGATAATGTTGGCCGCAGTTTCAGCAGTTTACTAATTTTACCATTAGAGTTTTGATGTAACATATAAATAATATACAGGGACTCTATTGGGACTTTGATAGGTCTGCAATGATTTATCACTTGCCTATACGTGATGATGATATCGTGACCAGAGTTTCATGACCTTTTCGAACTAGTCTCGTTCTCAAGCTAGTGGCCGGTGCATGGGCATGGATAGGGGCACGCTACGAAGTTTGTTGTTTTAACGCAAAAAGACACTAGCCATCAAGATGATTGTTTCCTATTACAGTCGTTTCAGATTTTTATATTATTTTTTTCCAGTCCTTTGAGATTGTTATTTTTCTCCAAGCGGCTTGGATTTTCTAAAATCCAGAAAATTCGGAGGCAACCCAAAATTCTGAAAAATCACACCCCTGGTAGTGCTAAACATATGTCTTGGATAACTCATTTTATCGAAAAACAGTATACAGTAAATTTGAAGAAACTATGGGATTGGTAACATGTATGATGGTTTATTTGTAATTTATTTTATTTGCATCTCTTTGTATGCTTCTTTTGGGTTTAAAGTTTTATTTGCAATGTTGATTAATAGATAATTATAATGTGCCTTTTCCCTAGGGAATTTTGTGGATTTTTGGGTTAATTTGGGCAAAACAAATTTTTGTAGAAAAAAATTAGCCCAACTGATCGACCCGACCCTACTTGAAAAGTCCACTCGCCCATAAAACAGTGGGGTTTTATTGGTGTGTTTTTTTCGTGGCCTAATTAAACTATGGTAATTCTGGTTATAAATGATTTTATTTTAAAAATGAGTGTTAATATCATTAATTTATGCAGCACAGTAAAATTATTTGATCTGAAAAAAGATTTTGTGTACATGCCAGAAAGAAATGTCAGTCATGAATGTCCCTTTCTCATCCAATTTTGGGATGGATGCAAAACCTGTAACCTGTTATACAAATAAAATTAGCTCAACAAAACGTTAATATGCATACCTACAATTAGTGGTTTGGTATTGTCATGCTTTCACATCTCTTGCTTTCATTTTGGTTTACATTTGGTGTCTGTCTGTATCTATGTTTGAAAGCCATTAGCTTGATTAACCCAATCAATGTTTTTAACTGTTACTTGTATTGTAGCCTATCATGTCATGAATTATAGATGTGTGTTTGGAGATGAGTTGTTACAACGCTTTCTCCTATTTATATTGCAATCAAGTTAAAAGCATTACTTGAAGGAAATGAAAGGAATTGTGGGTACTTTTGCATAGATCTAAATATTCTATGTGAGTTTTTCTTGGTTGAGATTTTAAAATTGTTAATGATAGAATGTGTCTGTTATTGTCATGTCATCATAAGTTTAAGTAAACAGTATTTACAGAAATATTTGTGTTCAGTTTTATAAACATCATTCAGATCAGGTAAATTAAATAATCCAACTTGGTATTTTGGTGTTAAAAAGGTGCTTCGACTACCCATTTCATGTTTTATGAATTTTTCATTTAGGTATTCAAACACGCTACAGAGATGCTCATCACATATTAGCAACAATGCATCCATGCATCACTGTATTTTTATTGCGCGAGGGCAACTTTTGCCACCCTAGCTTGATAAAACTATGCAGACGCATCGGATGCAGAGTTGTTGATTTGTGATGAACAACTCTGCAGCATGGTTGAATACCTTTCAACAACAAACATCTGCCTGAAAACTTCTGTATTGAGAATGGAATTAAATTCTAAGGCCCGTATTCCATAAAGATGTTTAGTTAAACCATTGTTTAACTGAGCATCAACTGTCCAGGAATGATACGCATCATTGCCGCTTTCAAGCAGAACAGTTCAATGAGTCGTGCTGTTGAAGAGAAATAAAACCTTGATTTAGCTAAACACCTTTCTGGAATACGGGCCATTATGTTTTTAATTTATCAGATATCAATCTTCATAAGACATTTAGTAGAATCTGAATCAAAATTCTAGTTTTTGAATGTTTTTGTTCTGCCATTTTAAAAGTGTTTGCAAGGGCCACACCGTGCACATACTCTAAGTTCTCGATGCGCAATGAACAGTGCGTCGACTTATGTAACTGCGTAAATGCACCTATATGAACGCGACGCACTAATTTGAATATCAACTGTGGGTTCATCACAAATCAACAACGCTCCTACATAAGGAGATACGGTGAGTTGTTGAATGATCAGTGTTATTTAAGGGTTAAATTCAAATTCAAATATCCGACTGAGTTATATAAATCATCATAATTATAGATGATCTTACTATTAGTAGTCCAATGGTTTTAAATTTCCATGTCGTTTGTTGCTTGCAATAGCAGCACTAGTACCCGGCAAAATATACTTCAACCTAACACAGTGAACCTTGTCGCTTCGAGACAAATTAAATGATAAGGAAAATGTATATCATAGTAAGTTCCTCATATTTAGCTACACATTAATTAACAACTACTTCACATTGTAATTTTTTGATTTCACACGCTTTATTTGAATCATTTAATACCCTGTAATTTGTTCATTTCAGAATTCTGAAGTCATGTATCATTAACTTTCAATGTTCTGCAAACGGTATGGCATGTGTATCAAGCTATCATTTATGTTTGCTGCCGGTATTGAAATATACGGCGATTAGCGGAGATTTTTTTTAATCATTATCAATTAGCTTTTTCAATCATATGCCAATATCTTTTTTGATACGTGGGAAATCCTGATTTGCAATATTATTTTATGTTTATAATTCACTCATAATTACTAACAATTCACATAAATTAATCTTTTGCCTGTTACTTTAAAAGTGATCACATTCTTGTATGTTTTAAGAATGTTATAAATAGACTTGAATTTTCACTCAAATGGGCTTTCAAGCATACAGTGACTGGAATTATAAAGAATTTGGGAATGAAAAGTATGTTTTTTGACCAAACTTGAGATTTTTTGATTAAAGAAAAAAAATTGAAATCTAGGATTTGTAATCTTTAACTTATTATTATGGATACTTTATGATCATTTATGGTTCCATATTTCTGTGCTCAGATATAGCTACTGATCTTGTTTCCAGAATAATCTGAATGTACAAGTTGGCTCTATTTGCAACAACAAGGTGTAATGGAGCACCAATCCCCTTTTTGATTTTTTTTTCTTCGATTTATGCTACATTATTTAACTACCAATAATTTCTTCATTTCAATCTTTATTTCACAAAGTTACATATAAACGAACAAATAAATATAATTGAAAAGTTAAAACAAATGAAAAGTTAAAACAAATAAAGCCAGACAGGAGTATTGAGGGAAATCTGAAAGATAGTCTCAAAATCTCCGCAGGCATATAAATACAGATAATTATTACAGTACAAATATGATATGAGCACACAATATATTACATCATTAAAAGTACAAAAATAAAACCTGAAAACATCCAGGATAAAATTAAAGAGGATAAAAAATCTGAGACAAAGATGGCAGGGAGCCCAAATGGGTTAAATTAATTGCACCAAAAAATGTGTTGGCCTAAAAGCCTGAATTGGAGTTAATTGCACCTAGAGCAAGATAAAAAATAAATAGGACCAGCCTACAACACAGACCAATCTTGGTCAAATTTTGAATAAAAAATTGAGTAAGAACATGTTATTGCACGACGACTGATAGATTTCATGAGTTTTTTGAAGGCCAGCTTCTTAGGTTTGTTTGTAGTGAAAGAAAATATTGATTGGAGGGAGCACTTGTTTGAATCAGAAATAAGGCCTCTACTACCAACTTCAAAACAAATGAGCTTGGTGTCATAACCCTGGTCCTGCAAATCATGAACAAGGCCTGCATACTTGTTCTGTTTATGATCGTGGGCTCTGTGAATATTTGGTTCAAATGGAACGGTTAATTCAAAAATGATGATCGATTTAGAGCTCTCACTTATCAGGACAAGATCAGGCCTCTGTTGTGTTGGCAAGATGTCAGGGGGAATTGTGGTGCCAGCTATTTTGTTTGCACCTGAAAGGTCACAATAAAAATTCCATGACTCATCAGTAATATCTCTGAAAGTGTCCAAGATTATACGGAGAACAGAGTTATGACGCCAAGTTTAAACATAGTCAATTTAAAACCTACCAACACAAATTTCCAAGCATTATCAACAGACCATATTTATGTATAATCTAAAGAAAGATCATCTATACTTACTACATTTTTTTAAGAAACTCAAAAAGTCATGATTCAACCATATTATTACATTTTCATAGTCAAATCAAAGTCATGCTCAGGCATATTGTATTTAATAAATAGACACCCATGTCACTTACGAGCCCACAGCAAAATTTGATTTTCAAGTATAACTTGCAGCAATTCACCATATCTCTGACAATTTGTATTCCAACCGTTACTGATTAGTGAAATTTAAGTTTGAAAGCACACAAATGCAGACACAGTTTAGGAAAATAAAACGGCGAGCGATGCATTAAGCAGATTAAACTCAAACAGTGGATGTTGATAGGATACGCATCACCAACATCCAATGTTTTCTACATTATGGAGAGCTTTCCTTTTGATAGCGTGGTGTCTTCATTAATTGACCATGCATACAGCTTGTCCCAATATTAATGCAACGAGCAAATAAAAAATATTAAAAAATAGTTATCAAAAGATTTAATCATAGTGTTATATGTTTTTCAAAAGTAGAATAATTACTCTACAACATGCTTTTTGCCCCGTTTCATTTTATCACTCCAGTCCCAAGATATGACAAATTTAAGAAAGCCCTTTAAATCTACTTTGGTCCGATTTTTAAATTTAGACTTCCAGCTAAAGAAATGCAAACTTGAAATGAAGAGAATTCTGCAACCAACTAGAGCGCAACCAATACAAACCAATCTTACCTGACCTGTACCTAACATTAGGTGATATTTTAAGTTCATTTTAAACTTAAATAGGTCAAAGTTTTGAATTAAAATACGGATCTTCCTGATACTCTCATGTTTCTTGAATCTGTTACTTCTTGTGCGACAATCGGGTAGTTTAAGATACAATTTCTACCAAAAGAGTAAAAAAAAGGGATTCTAATAAAAGATGTCAACCAATGATAAGTATTTAACCGACACAACGGCAGAAAACTGAAAACAAAGGAGTTTAAGAGCGTGTGTCTGAGAGAACCAGGCACTATAGCAAAATCTAGGAAAAGAGGGGTCAGCATTTTTGACTCATATTTTCAAGTTTGGTTATGTTCCTCAAAGCATTCATGAATATGGGTAACAAAAATTCTCCAGTCCCCCCTATAGGAAGATACACGACCCCCCTAAAATGGCCCAGCCATTGACCTGTTCAGCATGAAAAAAACTGAAAAAATATGTGATTTTAAGGCATTCAAAGACATAGAAAAGTACTTTTGATCAAAACTAAATTTTTTAGGTGTCAATTCTAATTCTTTTTCTTAACAAAGATGTTCCATACAAGTGAAAATCTCACTGAGTTATTCCATTTTGGGGGAGGGGTGTTTTACTATTTTTGCGATTTGAGAGAAATGTGAAAAATGTGATTTTTTACCAATTTTTAACGAAAAATTGCATTTTTTTCATACCTTTCAAATTTGATGATTCTTACATATGATATATCTATATTTTATATAATTTCAATAAAAAATTTCAAATCATGGAGCCTATTTTAATTTGGAAGTTACATACCCTGGAATAGAACACGTTTTCAAATATTAAAGAATACACATTTTCTGATGATTTTTGAAATTTCTACTAACACTCTTATGAACGAGGTATATTTTGAAGGGAGCAACCTCTACTTTTACCAAATATTGATTTTGCCACCACACACTATAAAATATATTCAACATTCAGGTGCGGGTTACTCCATTTTATCACAGGGGGGTCCTGGAAATCTGCCCAAAATTGCTTAAAAATGAATTAGGAAATTATCTTTTGCCAATGCTGATCATTTTGATATAATATGAGTATACTACTGCACTACATCCAAATCTAAACCTATACACACCCATACACCCTACCCACCCAACACCTTGCCACTCCCCCACCTCCCCCCAATCCCAACAGTTAAGTGGTTGGTCACGTTGTTCTTCCAAATGGTGTACATGAAGGACATTTTAAGGCTCGGTCATTCATCTTCAGCAGTT
>JXSR01S024433.1:19351-30380 GCA_000969725.1 Ophiothrix spiculata
GGGATATCCGTGACAAAATATGTAAATTTTGCCCAATATCTTGATTGCGTTGATATCACTTTCAGATTGAGGCAAGAATGGTACAGATTAGGGATGTAGTAAGGATATAATGATTGCTTGGAGGCTTTGATCAAGTAGATTTACTTCTGGGTTAAGACACAAGATCGTATTATAACAGATTCCATGTCATGATTTCATACAGTGATATTTGCTATAGATAGTCATTTAAACATGGATTCTGTATGTGTTCATGCTACACTGATTTGTTGGAATGGTAAAATGTTCATGAATTTCAGGTTTATTGTTGACATATCAGTCAAATGTTTAATCAAAGATTGTTAAAGGGACAAGTTCAGCATCATCCCCAAACTTTTTCCTAGATATTTCAGAATTTTTACATTATTTAAAGTGTCAGTAGAAACAATGGAACATTAAAGTTTTGTTGTCATATTCAACCCCTTTGTATCTAAACATTTACATTTTCTTTCATTATCAATTATCGTTGTCAACAATATAAAATACTAGACCCTAGGAAAGATTGAAATTTGCATTATTATCAGATTCAATG
This sequence comes from Ophiothrix spiculata, assembly GCA_000969725.1. Lineage (NCBI taxonomy): Eukaryota > Metazoa > Echinodermata > Ophiuroidea > Amphilepidida > Ophiotrichidae > Ophiothrix > Ophiothrix spiculata. The sequence continues at coordinate 19,920 of JXSR01S024433.1, forward strand.
GAAAATTGAAATTCCTTTTTATTTTTCTGCAATCTATAAGTAAAAGCAATGTTTTAGAAATTAAACGCAACTTCGTTCCTGATTTATTGCATCATTAAACACTTTAAGAGAATAGCCTCATCCACCAAGGTCAACATGCAAAACAAAATTGTCCTTTTTGATGTTTCTTAAGGTTTTGATCACCTACAGTTAAAATAATGAAATTTTGTCCAATGCACCTTTAAGTCAACAAAAACATTATCAAAAGTAACTTTTAGATTTTATAGTTTTGTTTCATTAGCTCATCTGGTTTCTTATTGATTCAAAATTATGACAAAAATTGTTAGTTTATTTATTGCTATCTTTAGAAGATAATACTGATTTCAATTACTGCTGTCTTCAGAAGATAGCATTAATTTGTATGTATTGCTATCTTCAGTAGAAAGCACTAATTGTATTGATTGCTATCTTCAGTAGAAAGCACTAATGTGTTAAATCCTTATAGCACTGATTCATACTTTTTGTACATAGCACTAATTTTTAGTTTTTGCTATCTTCTGTAGTTTATAGTTAGTTCATTTTATTTTCTTTAACATTTATTTCAAACTGTACAATTTTCTAACAAATCAATACAGCATGAGCACTAACAGAATCCATGTTTAAATGACTATCTATAGCAAATATCACTGCATGAAATCCTGACATGGAATGGAATCTGTTACAATACGATCTTGTGTCTTAACCCAGAAGTAAATCTACTTGATCAAAGCCTCCAAGCAATCATTATATCCTTACTACATCCCTAATCTGTACCATTCTTGCCTCAATCTGAAAGAGATATCAACGCAATCAAAATATTGGGCAAAATTTACATATTTTGTCACGGATATCCCCTGCCATTACACCGATCTCAGAGGGAGAATCAATATACAATCGTAGGTACGTAACATCCCCAACGGCACAGCAAAATGAAGCTGATCCCTTGGGATTTCAACACCTTGAGGGTAGAGACACCACTTGGATGCAAGACTTGTCTGAATATTCGGATTTGAATCAGCCTCAGGGTTATAATGATTCCTTCTTGTTTATTATGAGATTATGACTGTGCCTTGGTCATGATAAAACATACAACCCGGTGATCTTTACACATGGTCATATTAACTCATCACTGAAAAAAACTAGTGCACGATTGCCATCGGGTAGACAGTCATGTAAGTAAAACCTAGTTAAGTCTCATAGAATAGGCTAAATTAAATGTCCAAATAGGAAGGGCTGGATCAACAGTGCATAATGATTCAATTTACGGCGATCTTGGGAACATCGTTTGAGGGTTGATTTGATCATGAAAGGTAAATTAAAGGTTGCTTTAAAGACTCATTTGGAAATATCAATAGTCTAGCACTTATGTTAGTGGCTATCGGCTGGGAGCAGTTGTTTTACAATAAATCGAGCAGATTATTCAATGTTCCCTGATGCCTGGACATAGAGATTCACTTCCTGTGAAATTTAACAAATAGTAAAACAACATTTCTCTTTCAAAGACATTTTAGGTTGTAAAACAGTCGCAGCTTTTAGTACTGTATTTTTCAAAAATAGGTCATTTGTGATCAGAATTTACATTTTTTGTACAAGTGCAATATGACATGAAGAGACAATTTCTTTTCTGATCAGAAACTATTATCCCATTTCCTAAAATATAAAGGTTTTAATAAAGCTACTAATTATTTTAGTGATAAAAATTCTATAATTAGAAACCATTCTAATATATCAAATTCTATTTTGTGCATGATAGGTCTTCCTAATGACAAATTATTCAGAAGTGAAAAGGAAACAAAAAAGCAATTTCCACACAACAGTTTCTAACAATATATGCATGGTGAATTAATGAAGACACCACGCTATCAAAAGGAAAGCTCTCCATAATGTAGAAAACATTGGATGTTGGTGATGCGTGTCCTATCAACATCCACTGTTTGAGTTTAATCTGCTTAATGCATCGCTCGTCGTTTTATTTTCCTAAACTGTGTCTGCATTTGTGTGCTTTCAAACTTAAATTTCACTAATCAGTAACGGTTGGAATACAAATTGTCAGAGATATGGTGAATTGCTGCAAGTTATACTCTAAAAAGCAAATGTTGTGGACTCTGTTAAGTGACACGGGTGTGTATTTAAATGCAATATGCTTGGTCATGACTTTGATTTGGTTCATGAAAAATATAATAATATGCTGAATCATGACTATGACTTAATTTTAAAAATGTAGCCAAAATGTTTCAATGATCATTCATCATATTACCAAACAATTCTTGATTTTAAAATTTATATTTGGGGTACATTAATCAATTATGTTTAAACTCAGTTAATAGTATTTTTAAGGTTACAAATCCTGAATCTAAATTTTCTATGTTTAATATTTCTCTATCCAAAAAATTCAATTTTCCTCACAAAATAGCCATTTGCTTCCCAAATTTTCCATATTTCCAGCAATATTTACGTGCATGCGTTCTTGAGTAAAAGTAAAAGAGGGAGATATATCGTAGAAAAACAAAGATTTTGAAAAATGTGCTTTAACTTAAGGCATAAAAAAAGAAGTATACAAAGGGGTATTCCATATGAATTGTAAGAATATTATAAACAAAAATATTGCAAATCAAAATTTCCCACAAATCAAAAATCTATTGCACATTAGAAAAGTTAATTGATAATAATAAAGATCAAAATCTCAAGTAATCTCTACATTTCCAATATTATCAGTATGACAAGCATACATCAATGATAATATCTTGATACACATGCCATACCCTATGCAGAACATTGAAAGTTAATGATACATGACTTCAGAATTTCAAAATGAACAAATTACAGGGTATTTAATGATTCAAATAAAGCGTGTGAAATCAAAAACTCGCTATGTGATGTGACTGTTGATTAATTAATGTGTTGTTTAGTATGAGAAACTATCTATGTATCTATGATGTACATCTATCTTGATTTGTCTTGGTGAGGCATGGCTCACTGGTTTAGGTGGATTTGAAGTGATTTTATCGGGTATGACTGCTGTAACTTACAGCAACATCATAGACATTGAAAGTTGTTGAAGTGATAAAAGTATGATGAAATTAAAGAAAAACAAAGTAAGCCAACTTAATGTGGGGAGGATAACAACATAAGCCTAATAAAAGTATGATGATATACTTGAGACTCAATTGGGTACAAATTGCCAAAAAAAATAATATTGATCGATAATGCATTCTCAAATCATAAACACATTTTGATAACCAAAGCTTCAGTTGGTGATCAATTTGTTGAATGCTTGATGTCATAATCTGATCATAGTCCTGTTTATCAAAACTATAACATACTTTAAGGGTATATTTTTTTACTTAAATTTTTGAATAATGGCATGATGATAATCAACAGGTTCTTTTCATTTACAACTAAATCTCAACTAAGCAAATGCTACATAATATATATGTAGACTATCCATAATGCATTAACTACCCATTTCCTACAAACAATGTTTCCTATAAATGTCCTATAAACTTTATTGCAATATAAATAACCAGTCTAATCAGAATCCTGTTTTTTACTTAAATTTTAAATGACATAATGACAACCAGCACATTCTATCATTTACAACTAAATTTCAACTAAAGAAAATCATCATAGAATATGTAGATCTATGCAATACTACCCACAATGCCTTTCACTTCCTGCAAGTAATGCTTTTAACTTGATTGCAATATAAATAGGAGAAAGCGTTGTAACAACTCATCTCCCAACCACACATCTATAATTCATGACATGATAGGCTACAATACAAGCAACAGTTAAAAACATTGATTGTGTTAATCAAGCTAATGGCTTTCAAACATAGACAGAACAAAATGCAAACTAAATAGAAAAAGATACAGAAGCTTCAGAATACTAAACCAGTGTTTGTAGGTATGCATATTAACATAATGTTGAGCTAATCTTTTCTGTATAACAAATTAAAGAAGGTTCTGCCATGCAAGTTTACATTTATCCCTGAATTTTATAAAATTGTGACACAGCACAAAATTAATGTTTCAAAATGAAACCTATTTACTATGGTATGACTTATCTTTCATTTTGGTGTGTATAAAATCTTCAAATTGAACAATTAATTGCTGTACCGCAAAAGTCAATGTTATCAAACACTGTTTTGTTTTGTTTTTTGTTGAGGCTGATTTTTCGTACATATTTTGTTTTATTTTTAAACTTTATATTCTATTGTTTTTGTGTACTTTTTTAATCTTAAGGTAAATGGTAATTTATGATCCCTTTAAATCTGAGAAACTGCATTTACAGTTGTCTGATAATTTGAAATAAAAAATCAAATGATGAAAAAAGATGTTCCTAATCTCACTGTTTCTTAAAATTTACTGGATACCATTTTGTATTGTTCGAGATATATATTTTAGCACTTTGAATAAATGTTAGGGACCTAATATTTCTAACAACAATAAACTGTTGGTGATAAATCACTATAGACCTACAAAATTCTCAAAAATATAGTCCCTGGATAGATGTTATTTTGAACCACAATTCTATTGGCAAAACTAGTAACCTGCTAACACTTCCTACCAACATTAATCAAGTATCCATATATATCGCTGATGTATCAGATGATGGATAACATGTTAATGGCTCACGTCTACACGTAGCCAGCCAACTAACCAACCGGCCGAGTCAATACACGGCTATTTACACACCTGACACATAAGAGTTAGCGCAGTGTGAAGGGACAGTTTACAACTTCCCAAATTACACACCACATCGGTTCAATTTTCAATCCAACGATATCCTAGTGCGGTCTTTAGTTTACACAGGCGTCTGGTGTTAGCCTGGGTACGGCACGGTCGATGATATTGCCAGGTTTTATGTGTGTGTAGCATATTTGAAGTTACAGTTTTATTACCTTAGATTGACATAATCATTTGTATTGGGTGAGAATTGAAACAAATGGTGACAAAATTAATTTACTTTGGCAAAGAAATTAACACAATATTTCAACAAAATGTATTCATTGAATCAGTTTTATTGGGCAAAAAAGTAAATTATGTATATTTAAAGGGGCAATATTTACCTGAATTGGTATTGGTAGTGCTGTGATGAAGTTGGTAAATACGACGTTTCGACGAAATGTCTTTGTCAAGTGAAATCTTTACTACTTATTTACAGCAAATATTCAAAACAGTATATACAAGTTTATATATTTAAAGGGGCAATTCATGATCCGCTTTTCATTCTCAAGGTCACCTCTATGAAAATTGAGTTTTTTAGCTAATTAGAATCCTTGACTGATATTGATATATATTACAATCCCCAAACTATCCTTTCAAATGTTTTTGCATTTTTGAGAAAAGTGAGAAAATGTGTCATTATATCATTATTGTCAGGGCTCCGACAGTTATTACAACACAGTATGGAGATTTTTTAAATGCTGAAAAGCTTGTTACTTGAAATCGAATGGTCGTAATTAAGTGAACTTTTCAGAATACATTTATGTTGTACTCTTCTTGTAATTTAGCTAGAAAATATGTGAGGTTTTTGTCAAATCAAAATCTTAAATTGCACATTTAATATCACAACTGTCAACATTTAAATAATAATACAGATATTGAAAGGGCACGCAAACTAAGACTTGAGAAATGAGTAGACATATTTAAAATCAATTTTAGGACATCAAATTTATTTGGTTTTGGGGGGATTTAAGTGCATATCTATTGTAGACGTTGTGTTGTTAGTGTCTACAAAATAATTAATTGCATGAACTCTATCTTTTACATTGACCAATAATAATAAATATAGTTAAGACATAAAACTGGCTAATTTTTCAACACTACTTTAATCATTGAAATTAACCCATTCTGATGATATTCGTTTGGAACTTCATTCCATTAGAGAGAATCCAGCAACCTAAAAAGTACATCACAGTGGTAAAGCAGTTCTGGTAACCCTGGCACTTAGCTGCGAGTGAGTCAGCTATTGTATTGATACTTTCCTATATAAGTCACAATATCACGCAGAGAAAGAGAAAGAGAGAGAGTACCCTATAAAGAGACACTAAATGGATCATCTTTCAACATCGGATCAAAATTCTCTTAAAAGCCTCACTGTATCTGCAGAGACCATTAGATTCTCTTCTCAAATCACATAGGCTTGTATTTTCTCAAGATTTAATACGGAGTGACAACGTGACTGCTGTGTCATTTTTACCTACCTATGAAAAGTCAAGCGGATTATGCCTTTTAAAAACAAAAACAAACCGTGAATAAACAGACTTGACAAAGTATTATACTAGCTGACAGAAACAACACAAGTTATGATGACACGGATTGTACAATAGAAATGCTTGGAATAATTTGAAGTCCATCAGTTTTGATAAAGCTTGTCACCACTTTCCTCCTTTCCTCTCTTCCTTTTATGAAAACTTATGGCTGTAAATTGTTGTGAATTGATTGATTTTTGGTACTCTAGTTGTATTTATATACCAGTGAAGCAATTAATCTGTGTTTAGACGGGGTGCTATGAAGATACAATCCCCAAGGGCATATGTATTTGCTTTTCGGAAACAAGAAATCAGTCCACGTTTACCAAAGGAAAGACACGAGAGAGGAAATAGAAAATGGCCTGGAGCCACAGTGAGGCATCATGGGTAATTGTTTAAGAATCGATTGTGTAGAAGTACATGCTTATCTCTCCTGAGTGGTTGGAATTGCGATAGGTTAAGATGATTTTCAGGGCCACTGCCAAGACTAACAAACCTTTCTAAAACAATTGATTCTTAATGTATTGCAATGGTGGAGTCATTCTTGCCAAAGACTACAAATGAAAGTGAACAAAATGATTCACATATTGATAATTAAAGTCAAACCTGAAACTTGGCTTGCAGAAATGTAAATGACTAAAATACTTATAAACAAAGGAAAATTGTGTTGGTAAAATCAACTAAAATATAGCTGAAAACGAGCCAATTCAATTAGTAAATCAGAAAGATACGGTTTCAGGTCAAAAGTATCTCTACGCAACTAAGATACCAACTTTTTGAAAGTTCATGAAAACTTAACAATTTTGACACAAATTCAGACAACTTTGCTAAGTGAAGAATATTTTACAATAAATTAAGGGTGTTAACATCTCCATACGCTAGATTCAAGATGATACTTATCAATTAACCATATCCCTTAACAACAAAAGCCAATCTGTCGAGATACAGATTTGTTTATAAATTTAAGTGCTACAGTTGAAAGAAAATGTGTTCTGTAAGTGCTTCAACAACCATCTTAGGAGTGGAAAACATCATTAATATTCATAAATGTCAGGATGATACCAATAATGGGCATCCTTGGAGAATTTTAAAAGCTCCATTTAGAGAGAATATCTCTCTCTTGGTGATTGCTTTAAAATCCTTCAAATTCAGGACAAAAATTATAACTCGTCTGTCGTCCAATTTATATTTTTGGCTATCCTCAATAGATTTTTATATTTGTATTAGTGAATATCTTCTGTAGATAGCACTGATTTAGATGTTATTTCTATTTGATAGATGGTACACATTTATATTTTTGTTAGCTTTTTCAGTGATATATATTTTGTGACCCAAAGGAGTAGAAGTATGGAGATAAGGCCTAAATAAAGTTGTTTGGTTTAAGCTTAGTTGATTGGCGTGACCCGAACGACCTTAATTTCTGACCAAATAAACAAGTTAATAAGTTATGGTTGAAAAAAGCACCCAAATTTAGTGAATTTTGTGCTTTTTGAAAAAGTTAATGAAAAAAGCACCCAAATTAGCCTAAAATTTTGTATTTTTGCTGGAAATAAAAATGAAAGGGGATACCTAATTTTTTTCTATGTTACGCCAATCAAATATATTTTTAGGCCTGTATTATATATCTCCGATATACTCTTTTGGTTATATAAATATCTGTTGTAAAATTGTGATTTGTAACCCAGAAAAAGTCTGGTTTTGCCGTTTGTTTGTTTGTTTATTTTAGAGAGAAATGCATAGGAGTTATGTCCAGTGCATATTTATAGAAATAAATAGAGCAAGACATGATAAATAGACAGATAGGGCTCAATAATTAGTCGAGAGAGTCGAAAATTCCATTCAGTATCTAGGTCATATGATCCCTGATATTATCTTCCAATTCATAAAGGTATGCTCAATCATTATTAATCCAAAAGTCTGGAGAAAAACATGAGTGATGTCCAGTTTACTTTTAATAAGTTAAATTCATAAAAATAAATAGAGCAAGTCAGTGGTATAAACAGATAGGGCTCAATAATTAGGTCAGACAGTCGCAAATCAAATTATTTAGGTCAAATAATCTTCAAGTTCAGCAAGGTATAGTCATTGATTATGACCAATAGAAAATATATTATTTAACTATGATCTCATTAGTAAAAATGCTTGATGACAGGTTTCAGATAAGTTGCAGTATTGTGAAGATGCTCTCAAGGAAAATAGGTTAGGGTATATTTTATATATTTTAATTAGAGAATTTTATACATTTTTTAATTACTCAATTTATAGAACAGTTAAGCCATCACTAATTGTATTAGCCAAGCAGAATGCGTTTCACTAACTTTGTTAGGAATTACTGATGACAAGTTTTGGTCATGTTTTTCAAGATGGGCCCATTTGCTTTACATCTCACAAACCTCATCCACTTAACTCCACTCCAGTCTCTTTATTTGGGTATTATTTTCAATTGATTTTAAAGACTAACAAATTTTCTTAAAATTTTGACATTTCATTGGATTATTGAAAAGTTATGACAAAAGTTGATGCACAATGTACATACCTCATCCATACCAACCAAATCCATGTACTGCTTTTTCCCCTGGCTAAATTGGCTAATTACTGTAACTAATTTTTGTTCTAATTAAAGGCATTACTTGTTTTTAAAAAGCAAAAAAAGTCCTTAAAAGTCGTACCAAAATTATAACATTTTATTACATTATTGACAAGATATGACAGAAAAATTGATACACGATTTTCATGAAGCTTCAACCCGTAGCTAATTATATAAGCTTTAACAAAAGATGAGAGTTAATAAGCCACTTTATTTGAGTTTATTCTTAATTTATTGAAAGACTAAGAAGTGAACTTTAAAATCATACCAAATTTATGACATTTCATGGGATCATTGAAATGTTATGACAAAAATGGATGTACAAATCACCTTTAATGTAACAAATCCACCTTTTTGGGGTGCCCACATTAAAAAAGCTTGACCTTAGGCATAAGAATTTTAAAAACTAAAGAAAACTAGTATCAAATATTTTTAAAAGTCAAAGCTGTTCTGAAGAAATTGTAATTTGAAAGCTTGCCCACTACTTATTAAAAACTAGCCATTTAAAAAAAACTAGCCAGTGTGTGCATCTATAGATTGATTTTCTGTAATTTCCCTAATGCTGGATATAAAAGGCTAGTGAACCTCTTGAGCATTTGTTTTCATTCAGAATAGTTTGACATGTCACTCTCGCTAGTAAAGCTTTATTATATTAAATATCTTGATTTGTCTATCAGCTTATTATTTTGAAGAAAATATCAAACGAAAAACCTTGAAATTTGTCGGGTTTTTAATTCTCATTAGAAATTGATTGAAATCAAAAACATTTTTTGAATTTGTGTTAAAATAAAAACTGGAAATAAGAGTCAGAGTGTTTAATCAAAACTGAAACCGATATCATGTCCATTCTGATCAATCACATTTTAAATTATAAAATTTAGGCAAACATTTGATCAAGATTTGTTAGCCAATAGGAGCACCTGTAGCTTGCTGAAACTCAGCATTGTCCAATTTTTCATTAGATTTCAAAAAGATCTTCATAGATGAAGACCTTTTCTAATTTGTTATGGATAAGGTCAAGTTAATTGGAATAATTTACATCACGCAAACAAATTCATTGATGCATAACTGGAGAGGCTTTAGTTTTTAATTTGTCCAGTTTCTTTATTACACAGTTCTAGCCTAGTGCATATGCATCATTGTCATTATATCAACTTACAATTTTCTCTATATCAGAGTTTATTTTTCAACTTATTCTATTTTCCAATCCTCACATGCATATAATTATGTACTTGAATACCCATTTTTGGTTTTAGGGTGAAAGTTTGTTTCAGTGAGAAGAAGTATTTTATGGCATTTAATGAAGACTGCAAGCAGCATTTGGGCATTAGCAAGCTCAGAAGAGTGCAATGCCAAGTTTAGTAAATGAATTATGTGCAATTTCCGTGGTTAAAATGTTCACCCAGATTCATAGATTCCTTTGGTTTTCTAATTTTTTTCCCCAATGCCAGAAGGTATGGACGTAAATCCGTTTCTGACAATAATATCAGGTTCTAGTTTATGAGCGAACCAAACGTGCATTCATGGGATATTCCAATGCACTATGGGATATGAAACTTGCCCAAATGCATCGTGGGATAGTGTTCTCTTAAACAGCTGG
>JXSR01S024434.1:0-10135 GCA_000969725.1 Ophiothrix spiculata
AATTAACGTCACTATTATATCCAAAATGGTTCCTGAGCAGTACTGGTTAAGGGTTTTTCTCAGAGTTGCTTATGACTGTGGGATAACTATTTTTTTCATCTCATTTGTTTTGCGTGCACAAATTTCAATGCACACTAAATGCTTTAATGAGGTGTTTGGTTAATCATGCGCCGCATCACTACATAATATATATACAGAAAATTATCCAGACGCAGATGTGCCAACAAAGTAATCAAATTTTATTGAAAAATGTCATATTTTGTCATTTTACTTGAAAACTAACACGGTGACCTTTTTTTATATATATATTTCAGTTTTTTGAAGTGCACAAAAATGCTTAAACATATGTCAAAATTACAAAAATCGTTGGAGCATTTATTTTAAAAGCACATAATAATCAACTTTTTGGAACTTTCCCTATACTTATCAAGTAAATCGAGTGAATTTTGGGGAAAATATGTACTCTTTGAAATGTCTGTATCTCAAAAACAAGCACTATGACCTAATTATTTTATTTTAGATTCCTGATCAGTACAAATAAATCTACCAAATGCTAAATTTGTAAGAAAATCTTTGGATGTTTTGTATCTCTGAGAAAACCCTTTAATCTCAAATCTAATTCTGAATGTTTTTAAAGTAGAAAATAACCACAATTACACTTTTTCTCAAATTAACAATCCTTAACATCATCCATAAACACTGTGTTATATCCAAACAGCTTATTCTCATATCTGATCAGCTGTTTCCAGAACCCACAATTAGGTTGGATAATAGGTCGCTGTGTGATCACCCGACGATGGGCCATATTCAGAGTCATCCCGCCATATTTCATCAAATAGGCTATGACGATGGTAGGGCTACGACTCATCCCAACCTGGCAGTGTACAAGTACTCGTCCACCCGATTTAATCGCCTGGTGTATATCCGCCAAAACTTCGTCAAAATATCGATCAATTTTGAAATTGGGAGAATCAGGAACATCAAGGCGAATAAAATCAATGTCAGGATAGTTTGGTCGTTTGAAATATTCTCTCATTGTGACACTGATTATGGTTGTGATTCCTAGTTGCGATATCATGGGGTAGTTGTAGGCGCCCTCAGCGTTGGTGATGTATAAATCGTTGTTGATCATTGAGATACAGTCATAGCAGCGTTTGATGGATTGTTGGTAGGGGTCTAGAGGTGTGTACAGTAGAGCCATCCTGATCTGTGGAAGAAAAGTAAATAGACATATTTATTATACATAAGAAAAGGTTTGTCTCAAAAACCCGCTCGCATTGCTATGAGAAAAGGGTAGAGCTACGTGCTGGTCATTCTCTCTTTTTTTATAAAGAGTAGTCCAGCGACAGAGCGCGCGCCGTCTGGGTTGCTGTCATTTGCTGTTGCAATTTTACTTTGAATTTTACGTTTTATTTCAACTGTCAAGACTTCCCATAGTTAAAATGTATGGGATTGTACTTTGAAACTGGGCACTTCAGTCATCACACACATAAGTGGGGCGATCAAAATTTTATAGCGCTAAAAAAAAATCTTATACTACATAGCTAATTTCCTTTAAAAAAATAAAATAGCATACCGAATAGCTTTTTTGCAAATGGTTTCTGAGACAATCTTTTTTTTTTCTTGGCCTTAATTCATCAACTTGGTGGGTGTAAGAGTCAGATGCATCCATCAATATGCAATATTTAGCAGCATTACATCTAAATTGGTAGTAGAACTGGTGCCATTCCTGTGATTCGCTCTTTTCCCTGGGAATTGGAATGTTGGTATTTGCCATGGTTGACAGTGTTTTTTACCATTTTAGGTATTATTCTTTGAATGACTTCTTGTCTCCGATCAGTGTGCCAAAATTGAAAAAAAAAATGTTGTTCCATAAAAAAACACCATATTTTAGCAAAATTTGGTGGGGTTTTTTTGCTGAATATGATAATTAGTAATGGGCTACATGTATTAGTCCAAATTTCAAAGCCTGCACGGCACATACTTTATCCAACTTGAAATCAGGAATCCTCCCTTCTACATGATCTCCCCTTCCTCAAGACTTAAACCAAGCCCAATTTATTTGGGTTGATTTTGACAACCAACAATTTCTCAACATCTTTTTACATAATTTCAAGAATTTTCTGCCTCCCCCTGTCATGCAACTCTCTTGTTTCTCCTTGTCGTTGATTTTCCTGTTGCCTTTTCCTGATAGATCTTTTGTTTGAGAGGGTCAAGAATACCAGCCTTCTGGCTACGCTACTTGATAATGGCCTTTATGGACAAAAGCGAATTGTGTTTGTTAGAAATCTTGACAAGTTTGGTTTCTTAGCTACAATTCATCAAAAGTTATCAGGAATTGCCACAAAGAACAAGATAATAACATTAGGCTAAATTTGCATTGCTAAAGAATTTGTAACAAGAATGAAAATAGATTCAATCTCATATTATTCTTTCCTTAACAAGGTTCAATCAGAATTATTCTTCCCTTCAATATAAAATATTAAACTTACCCCTTAGAAGTATGTTTTGGCCAAATCAAAACTCAATAAACCAAGCTGGAAAAATGACAGTCCTGAAACTGGACGTCTTGTACAATCCTGTTCCACTTTACTTTAGATCGGCCAATATGCTTGAATTGTTTATAAATCAGAGGGAAAAGTTTGAATACACCATGTATAGAGAAAAAGGTGTTTCTAAAATAAATTGTCAAATTGTCCTTGTCCCACACAAAGGTCAAATATTATGGACGTCCTTTGTTTTGACAATTCAGTGACTTTGTCATATTAATTATATGTTTATAGTTTATTTCAAGTAAAATGGCCAAGTGAACTTCAAAAAAGTTCACTTTTCAATTGTACTTCACATTTTGGTGAGACCTTTTCGAAATATTTTATTTGTAAGATATTTAGCTAATACATAGCGTCGGTCACATCACATACTGTTCTATATGACAAAAGACGCATTTCGAGAAAATCGCATTTGAAAATTCGCATGTAGACTTTGTGTCATAGAAGAGCTTTTGCACTTAAGTTTTCTTCTGATACTAATATTGTTTTAAAGAAAAGACTTCAAAGTTTTTATTATGTTAAATTTCAAATAAAAATACTACTAAAAACCATATTTAATATAGCTTTGAACTTATAGATCTGTATGTGAAAACGCTTTTTTTACATTTAGCGATCTTTTAGTACAGTAATTGAATACGTCAAACTGTTCTATTTCATATATATAGATCTGTATGTGAAAAAAAATTCATCGCGAAGTTCATATAGCGCACCGTATAGATCTGTACCTATGTGATGCGTTGTTTACGCTATACTGTAGTACGTAATTTTTGCATATAGCGCAGTATGTGAAACGCCAAATTTAAATAGAACGCATATAGACCAAAAATTATTAATTGTTTCTTGTTAATTAGGCTAAATCAAATCATGTAACTTGGTAAATATGTAGAAATCATCAAATTATCAATCCAGACAAATTTTCTCAAAAAAGTCAAAATTGTCATATAGAACAGTATGTGATGCGACCGACAATAGGCTTGTTTATAATATCCACTGTTAAATATTGTACAGGATGATTCAAAAGACTTAGAACCCATGCAAGCTCAGGGTCACCTTTCAGATAAAAATTGTACCTCAATCAGTTGCAGATTGTAAAGACATCATTGGGGATGAGATTTTAACAATCTTTGAAATTGTGATGCCGTTTGTATTATTAGGTCTTAAAATACAGATCTATTTATAAATCTTGCTTAAAAATTGTTTGTCCATGAAGGTTTCTCACGGTTTTCGTCTTTAGCCTGCTCCAGTCAATTTGGTACCACATATGTTACTCTGCAGGTTGTATTACATACATCCACCTGATGGAAGTGATATATACCCAAGATTGATTTACATATTATACCTAAACATACTTTGGATATGGAACCCAAACTGCAGCAAGTTATTTTTGACAGCAACATAATGATAATGGTGACGTTCAAAATCTTGTTTTATGTAAGATTGTGCTACACCTCATAGTATCATTGTTTCTGTTTTAAATTTATTTGTGGCCTGAGTTAGATACTTTCAACACTTTTAGCTGGATTCGGTTAATTACCTGTGTCTTTTGGAATTATGGCTCTTATGCTAAATCAAAAGCATACAAGGGAATTATGGCTCTTTGATGCTGCTAAATCAATAGCATACAAGGGAATTATGGCTCTTTGATACTGCTAAATCAATAGCATACAAGGGAATTATGGCTCTTTGATGCTGCTAAATCAATAGCATACAAGGGAATTATGGCTCTTTGATGCTGCTAAATCAATAGCATACAAGGGAATTATGGCTCTTTGATGCTGCTAAATCAATAGCATACAAGGGAATTATGGCTCTTTGATGCTGCTTAATCAATAGCTTGATGCTGCTGCTAAATCAATAGCATACAAGGGAATTATGGCTCTTTGATGCTGCTAAATCAATAGCATACAAGGGAATTATGGCTCTTTAATGCTGCTAAATCAATAGCATACAAGGAAGAGTTTCCAAAGATCAGCTAGGACAGGGAATATTGAATGCCTGTATCTCAATCACTGGAATG
Organism: Ophiothrix spiculata; assembly: GCA_000969725.1. Taxonomy (NCBI): domain Eukaryota; kingdom Metazoa; phylum Echinodermata; class Ophiuroidea; order Amphilepidida; family Ophiotrichidae; genus Ophiothrix; species Ophiothrix spiculata. Next base: position 4,567 of record JXSR01S024434.1, read on the forward strand.
TCCGTAACACACACATGCAGTGCACTAAATGCAGGTAACGGCATCTAAATGCACTACAAATCAAGGTAAACAGGTTGAAACCAAAGCCAAGAAAAAGAAAAGCTCTTGTGGACAAAGCCTTTTGAAGCAAGATTAGCATCATGAACTGTATCGTAAAGGTACAGTAATCATAATTCTTGATGTGAAAGAAACCTCACCTCTTTTCTGGCTAAGGAAAAAGAAGAGTGCAATGTATAAATGTATGCTGAAAATTTCACTTAATTCAAACCATTTGTATTCAAGTTACAAGCTCCTCAGCAGTGTTCCTGCCAGTGACTAGTTCCTGCTAAGGATTTTGACTTTTGGCCAAAGCGACATAAAAGAAAAAATGCATCTCACCATTGCCAATTTCAGAAAGTTCACCTCAAAAATAAGAGTAATTTTGAGTTTAATATAAATAAAACTGAAATAAGTGAACGTTGTGTATAACCAAAATCCTATTTTGACATTTTGTTTTGGGAACCCGGTGCACCAATTTTTTGAGCTTCTACGCCAATTTTGCGACATACGGCCTTGGCGGGAACACGGCTTTTCAGTATTTTGATTTTGAAAAATCCCCATAGGCTACTGTGTTGTAGTTACTGTCGGGACATCGGCAGTAATTAGAAAATTACACATTTTGACAAGCTTCATGAAAACCTATTTTCTCACTTTTCTCAAAAATTCAAGCACATTTGAAAGAATAGTTTGGGATTTGTTACATACAGTTAAGGATTCTTTGTGGCTAGAAAACTCAATTTTGATAGAGGTGACCTTGAGGATGAAAAGTGGATCATGAATTGCCCTATTTAGATCTAATGGTCCAAGTTCCATCAAAATTACAGGAATGGTTTCAAATCTATCCCAGATGATGCCTTTGCAAACTGAACTTAATCGAGGTACAATTTCCATCGCAAAACTGACCTTGAACTTGGCCTCTGAGTTTTTGAACCACCCTGTATTGTGTACAAAAAACACTCCTAAAAATCAGTTCAAATATTCTACTTATTCCTATTCTTTGTCAAGACTTGTTCAATTCACCAGGGGGGGGGGGATACTCAAAAATAGTTTGGTAGGCATGTGCCACATGGGTTTTCAAGTCTCTTACAAAACTGATTTTTAAAAAGGGTAGAGGGGACTGATTTTTTGGCAATTTAGGTCTTATGAAGTAAATTGTGTTTTTATAACTGCAATAATCTTGAAATGGGCATCTTGGGGAAAGGAAAAGGTTTAAAAGGGGATAAAGGGGATTTATCTGTCCCATACCTTCCATAAATGTGAATATCCCATCCAATTCACTCAGTTCAATATTATCGTGCACAAAAACTTGCAAGTCTTTTTGTTTTTTAATAACAAATAACTCTGCAAAATGTTTTTTACATAGGGCCCAATTGTTTCTACATCTTAAACATCCCTTTTTAATATCAACCTCTATCAACATCAGAGGTATCACTAACAATTCCAGTGTGACTTGGGTTTGGGGTTGAATCCCTTGTACTTTTTTGAAATTCTGTGAAAGCAACAATTTTGATAATATAGCTTAACCCTGCATGATGATAATCTTCAAAGTCCTCTAAAATTGGTCTCAGACATACCAGAATGTATTCTTTGAGAATTTGGTCATCAAAGATTTGTTGAGTTACACTAAAAAAGTCAAATCATTCATAATTGAAATACTCATACTCCAGATAATACTGAACAGACTTCACTTCAACTGTACCAGTGTGGAATAAAATAAATATTTCCCTTATCAATTTATTAGGCACACCTAACTGAACTTTTTGAAATTCAGAGTTGCCATTTAGTCACGCTTGATGCGTGGTGAATTGGATAGCGACAAAGAATATTTTACAAGTAAATAATTGGTCATATATTCTGTTTTGTCAATTTAAAGGGGATAGGCTGTGTGGTGTAAAAACTCATGGAAATATAAGCAAGAAAGTTTGGTGATGAAAATAACCAGGTCAAAATGACAAATATAGATTAAAACCAGCCATTATTGCTTGTTTTACCAAATCAGTTAGCACCGTTTAAGGTATTTTGTCCCAGTGGGAAAATCTCTAATTTCTTTAAAATTTAATATTTGGCAGGTTTGTTTGTGATGATAGCAAATCTCAAATGTAATAAAAATTGGTCACTGTGCTCATTTTTGACATACAGGCATTTCAAAAATTACATATTTTCTCCAAATCTCACATGATTTATCACACAAAGTATAGGAAAAGCTCAAAACAGTCGATCATTATGTGCTTGTAAAATAGTAGATGCTCCATTGATTTTTTTTAAATTTTTTTTTCAATGTTAAAGCATTTTGACATAGTTCAAAACACTGAAGTAAAATAATTGTGGTCACCGTGTTACTTTTCAAGAAAAATTGGCATTTTTTCAGTAAAGTTTGATTGCTTTGATGACACATCTGCGTTTGCATAATTGTCCATGTATAGTTTATCTCAGAGTACCTTTTCCCCCGTTCGCGGGTTTTTTTCTTGCCAACGCTTGTTGTTAAGCACTTCTGCGTACGGATGCACTTACTTACGCACGTATTTGCAGTGCGTGATTTGTTGAATTTGATTGCTAATGCTCACGCTGTTGGTGCGCGCGTTAAGAGTGGCGTACACGGCACGATCTGAAAGGAAAAACAACTCTGAGAAAGAGTATATATATAACACAATGATGCGGTGCATGATTAGCCAAATGCGTTTCATTGAAAATTGTGTATGCCAAACAGGTGCATACAATTGTTTTGAATTTTGTAAGCAACTTCTTTTGTGAGAAAACATCATAAATGGAAATTACTTGTTGCTCACTTTGAAAACAAAATATGTGCTGAATGAAATAGAAGTCAGAGATATATCTGTACAATTGTCTCCAAATTTTGTGTGGAATGTTCTATTCATAGCTTGTTAGAATATTCTTATGAAAAGTATATTGGGATTTGGATTAGCTTTGATTTGGCATCAAGGTGCAGTATTGTATCTACGAGGGTCATTCAAAAAATTCTACCTGTTGTATCGTAACTTTTGTTCTGATAACGGTAGATACTTTAAAATTGGCAAAAATAGAGTTAAGAATGTGCCCTACATATTGTGCAACAATCATATTAATATCTTATCTAGATTTCTGTAAGTGTCATGAAAACCATTGAGGGTTTCGTTACACCGGAAACGGTCTAAATATGTGCAACATTTTTAAAAGTGGCTCAAATACAGTAAATCAAAAAGGCTATAATATAGCCAAGTAGTATTGCTATACAGTAAAAATATTATAAAACATAAGAATGAACATACAATTATGAGGGATGATTAAAAAAGTTGACCCAAACTGCCAATAATGGTAATTCACAAGGATAACAATAATAGGAACAAATAGCCCCTCCAGCAATAATATTAAAATCACCAAAGACACAGTTTGCAAAGAAATTGACCTGAATAAAACGAGATACAAAATGGCGGCATTATGAAGCGAACGCTGAACTTCATCCAAAAAGTGAGAGATCATTGCAAATTTCTGTTGGATTTCCAAAAACCAATTTCATTCAGATTTTGCAATGAAAAAAATTAATGATTTTGTTTGTGATGAATATCTATCTTGTGGGTGCTTGTGAGCATCCGCAGAACAAAAATCGTAAATAGAAGTCATCTCAAATTCTTGATATCACATGATTTTATTTCGCAACATATTTTGACAAGATTATCACTAAATTTGCGATAGTTTTGTCTATAAATACAAAGTGAAATGATTTTAGTGAAATAAAAAAGTCATCGCAAATGATATTTGTGATGGATTCTAATTTGCGAAAGTTTTAAAATCATCGCAAACAATGATGTTAGTGAAATAGGCCTCAGGGGGTACTATACAAACTCTGACACCAATGCCTCCTTTGAGTTGAAATATAACAAAAAAGTGACAAATTCATACAAGCAGAACCAAATAAGTGCTTGCTCTGTGCAAAGTGTCCTGCCTTCTGCATGCTGCTTTGTTTCTTTCTCATCAGTGTCCGGGGAGAGGTCTTACAGTACTTAACAATTTCCTTCCCGACCCACTTACCCCCACCTGTTCACTCATGTTTGATCTCTTCAAAAAATCTTGATTAATATATTCCTTTCCTAAGCTGATTTCCACTTTAAAACTCCTTTTAGGCAAAATATTTGCTTTTTCTTTCATTTTTATCCTGTTCTTCTTCTTCTTTTTCTTTTTTAAAACATTCAATGATTGGTACTAAATGGTAATTTGTATAGTAGCAAGGATTTGGGCCAGTCCCTTTAATTAACCCATAGCATAAAGCAAAACAGCAATGGAATGGTAGAATTAAGAGATTTTGCTTGATCAGAAATACATAGGTTTACAAATGATTATAAATGGAGGGTTACATCGCCCTCTATAATCAGTTTCTCATTTAACTCTCTATAAACTGTAATTTTACAAAAAGTGGTGTATTAAAAAAAAACACATTATTCATCAGACGGTGGCAGCCGTGATTGCTACCATCTTTTGTTGTATTCAAATGACTTGAAAATGGAAAATTCTAACTGAAAGTTTTATTTACTTCATATTATATGCCAATATTTGTAAAAACACAAAACCAGTATAGTTCAATATAGAGCTCCATTGTAACTTCCTTTAAAAATGTGTTCCATTGATTTGATTATGTGACGTCATTTCGCCGTATCTCATACATGTAATTTTCACTAATATTAGCCTATGTAGATGTATATATTGGTGTAAACTTAAGCTTTACTAGGAAGCAAATAATCAGAGTGAAATTTTCAGTGTGTATTCCCTGGCAAGAAAAAGGTACATTCATATGTACCTAGAATGTACCTAATCTGTACCTAATACAGTATAGGTACATTTTAGGTATACTAAGCATGTACCTAAAATATACCTATGACACGGTCCTGTAGTGGAAATGTACCTATTTTGTACCTAATTTATACCTATTTAGAACTTAGATGAAAAACAACTTGGATTTATCTCAGAAGTATACCTAAATATACCTATTTTGTACTTAATGATTATTTGACATATACCTAACTTTAACTATTTGAGACTTAGTCATTTGATTTTCACTTTGCATGTACCTAAGAATACCTATTTCAGACTTGGACATTTTAGCAGGTGTACCTAATTGTACCTATTTCATACATGTCTGTTTTCCTGTTTTAACATGTGACTTACAACTAATTATACCTAGCTATACCTATTTCAGACTTCAATTTTATTGACATCAGCTATCGCTGCACACGATGCATGCTCTCAGTCTCTCCTCATTTGCTGTCTGTAATGTTGTGTGCCAGCCTAAATGTATCTGTACCCATCTATTGTTCCTGATGTCAACCATGGATTATGTGAGTACATGAGTAATAAAAACTCCTCAAAACTACAATAAAAAAAAGAGGGTTCAGAAGCACTATTTTGGTAGTCAAATTCAACTACCTTGTAAACTTAGTGATTCTATGTACATGTAGGTACGTATACCTAAAAATCCTGTTTTGGAACTGAAAATAGGTGATTCTAGGTACATGTAGGCATATACCTAAAAATTCCTGTT
>JXSR01S024435.1:44679-57158 GCA_000969725.1 Ophiothrix spiculata
TATCATCTTTGACATTCCAAATATTTCGAAAGACTGTTCAGGGAGACTAGACATTGACGCCAGGCTGATTGACGCAGAGGACATTGGTAAAAAAAGAAATTATCTCGACATCATTATCCTCTTTATACCAAAGATAGGAAACAATTTTTTGAAACAAAGACACACTATACGCAATTAAATAGCCTGAGTCCCTCATCCTTAATATGGTAGAATGAAATGGTAACGTATGGTAAAGAGCAGTAGGGGCAATGATAGGTTACATGGAGGACTCTGCATATAACTCGCCAGGCTCCAGGAGGAGCATTGCAGAAGGGACCAATGGCGTCCGAAACACGGAACAATCAATCAATGATACACTGTACTTGCATAACCCATGAAGGAGTCTATTCGTCATGGGGGACCAACGGTTGGCGTGACTTCCGAACCACGGAGCAAGTAGAGTAAAGTTTCTTGCCCAAGGAAACAATTAGAGTAGAGTTTCTTGCCAAAGGACAGTGATCCAACCGAGGCTCGAACCCGGAACCTTTGTATTATGAGCCCCGTCTCTACGCTCCCAAGTTACACAATCGAAAAGATGAATGCAACCGTAACTTTGGGCATAATCATAGGTCAATCATGGTAATGCTGCAAGTTGTGGGTATTGCCGTTTGATTTCCCGCTATGATAGCAACATGAAATACTGTCCTTTCCCAAGCTAATTTATCCGTTCCTTTGCTTGATGACAGATGACATTTAAGCCCATCACTGCCTGCATGTTATATAACCTAATGTGTAGTATATAGTTAGAAACATCAATATATTATTACGGGCGGTCAATATATATATACCGTCTAAACAACTCTGACGTTTAAGTGTATGGGTTCAGGACTGAGATCTTGTTCTAGATTGAAATCGTGTCCATAGCATAGCATGTGTTTAATGAACTATGATCATATGTTTGAATTCAAAGCTTGGGCTGAAAAAACATGTGTGCTACTTTCAAAGTCAGTTTTATTAAATCGATGCTATAATTGGTGAACTGGCCATTAACGTTATAAATTTACCCCCGGTTTTACCAAACGTTTGTACATGTATTATCATTAAATGGCACCCTATATAAAGAAGAACATTAGTGCCTAGCCTATAAATATAAATATAAAAAAAAAGAAAACACATTCAAATAATGATGTATAATCTTATTTATTATCACCCTCTTTAGTGTCAGAATGATGACGGTCGAGCATTGCATGACAATGTGGTAAAAAGTGCACAACAGTAATAGAAAGATGATTTATGTAGAAAAAAAACACGTGGGTAGTTTAGTACCACTATCGGACACGTTTGGAAAGATAATACACTCTTAACGCACTTTTGAAATTAGGCCCTATTTCGTACTTGCATGTGCCATCTTGGTGTCCCTTTTACATCGATTGGTCATATAAAAAAAAACCAAAATAAACTTTAAAATTCCACTCAATTCTTACAACAATTCCATGTGACTACGAAGTTGCAAGAACGCTGATACAAATATATCAAGAATTATTGCCGATTTTGTTGGTTTTTTTCTTCTATAATACGTGTAATTTTTGCACCAGCATTGCGGATGATCGTTCAACAGTAGGCCTAAGCGTACATGGTGTGTATCGCGTTGTGCAAACCAAATTGGAATGACTTTTTGTGGTGAATTGTCCATGTATAGCATAATCATGCCATGCTTTCAGTCCAGGCTTGCAGTATTTGCATACAAAAGTCAGTTTTTTAAATTCTAATAAAATAATCAACATTTCTATAACAAATCTATTATACCTATGTAGAGCATGTAGGTTTATTATTGACAAATGGGACTAGTCCATTTGATAGATACCTTATATTTTTAAACTGATATTTTTAAAATATATATATAAAATTGTTCATTTATTTGTATTTTAAGCTTAAACGCTTAAGATTGTGCAACGTAGTATACTTTAATGTCATGGTTCTTATTTTAAGGAAATTTGTTACTTTATTTTGTCTAAAGTCTTCCGTCGTCAACAAAACAATGCAATATTGCTAAATGTATTTTGTAGATTGTGGTCGTAATGTTTTGTGTTTGCCTATAATATGCATTGTGTTTTAATTAAACTTCGACACGCTACTAAAATAATTGGATAACCTATAATAAATTCAATAATTTGCCAACATCAACGAGCAATTCATGTAATATATGGTTATACTTTACCTATTCATATGTAGGAATCTCATTTGGATGTGAATTTTACTTAGATGCAAAAACGAGTTATACAATTATTTTAGTAGCATACCAAAGTTCTTCTATGACTTATATCTCATGGGACATAAAAATAAATGTTGGTGTTTCCAGATATGCAATTGTTCAAAAATCAAAAGTCAACACCTTTTTTATCAAACAAAAAAAACTATGTATACATTTTAAAAATCAGGGAACACACATACATCAAAAAAAACTGAAAATGATGACAAAAGAGCAAAAATAGGCTGAAATTCAAAGAAATTGTGGATGTTTGAACCTGAAAATACCTGAATTCAGGTAAAAACCTGAACATTCTCATGGCTGAAAAATGTATTTTACATTCCTAAAGAAAACCAATTAATTTTAAAATCAACAATCATACGTTTGAAATTGAAAATTTAGAAAATAGAAACACTTTTGGTAGATGGTAAGGAATTTTTTGGAAAATGGTCTTTTTACTTGATTATTTTGATTTTTATCTTATGCCTTTTCTTGATTCAAAGGGGTAGTTTTTAACTCCATGTGGCATCGTGGCTAATACCTTTTAAGGATGGGCGGGAGGTGTTGTGGTAACAGAAACCAAACAGTTCTTGTATTGGATGGTTCTGATTAAAAAGCTAACAGTAATATGTATAGACAAGATCATAGGCAGGCTTGTAGGCCAATATAAAGCCTAATACTGAATTAAACTGATGTCCTATTTGCATTTGCAGATTGTTTATGTTCTTGCGTTCCGGGTGTGCATAAGACGGTGATATACCATATAATCACCCCTTAATAAATGTTTTGTTTCTCAAAAAAGATCATTTATCCCCATTTACAAGTGAAATAAGAACTAACTAGTTACTCAACCAATGTACAGTACTTTTTCTATTTAAAAATAACTGTCACCACTGAATTCATTATATTTCAAGGATGAAATGAAAATGAAATGAAATGAAAAGCAAGCAAATACATTTGAAACTATTTTCATTTCATTCCACTTGATATTTCATTGTCATTTCCCTTTCTTCCTATTCTTTTATGCCTCTTTTCCAGGTAGGTTGGCAAAAAATTCAGGCTCCAGGTTGAATCTAGCCGTCAAGGTTAATGGTTCAAATAGATATCAAATGAGCAGGCAAAAGAGGCCCGGCTAGAAAAAAGTTCAAAATCTGCAAACTTGGTTAAGTAACTGTTATTACTCTTTCAAAATGACAGAGCTCCAGAAAGCGGAGCAAGTTGGGAGCGAGCTCTGTAATTTTGAAATGGTAACAACATTACAGAGCTTGCTCCACTTTCTGGAGGAGTTGAACTCTCTCCCAAGACACCTGCAATTGCCCGGCAAGTTGTGACCAAGCTCTTAAATTAAACGTAAAGTTGAGTTACTAATTACTCCATATGTCGATTTTTAAATGAACTATTTTTGAGATAGAACTAAATTCATTTGAGGAAAGTTTCTTTAAGAGTTCCTTTATTCAAAGACAGTAGATTATGAAGGGTTTTCCAACTATCATAAATAAGAAAGAGATGACTGTTTCCCAATGACTTGATCTGTGTCTCGATAATCCGTATCACATGATTAATTTAACTGTCTAACTTGATCTGAATACAACAAAATATTTCCAGTAAAAGGTCCTCATGCATAGTCTATGGCAAAATATTTCTCACCCTTACTACTCACCCTTAATGCAGACATGCCAATCTCTAAATCCCAGAATGTGGGACATCCAACTTTGGAATGAGTGGCATCGCAATGGTATGTATTGCAAAACACAGTCAGCAAAATGACAAAATGAGGGACGTCTCAGATTTCAGGACATTTTTATTACCAAAATGAAGGACTGTCACTCAAAATGAGGGATACTTGGCAGGTTTGTTAGGCTGTGATCACAAAGAAGTATACGGTATTCGCTATACGCTCCTGGGGAAGGTATTCATACTTTAAATTGACAGGTAATTATCCCCGTCACAAAGAATACGCGAGCCTCTTCTATTCGCATATAGCGAAAACTGTATACCGTATACTTCTATGTGATCGCAGCCTTAATGTAATGGCTAGGTTCGATATGGTCCGATGAATCATGAAAGAGCTCCATTATTACTTCAGATAGGTAAGCTTGTTTATGGTAAAGGAGGCAAGTTTTAAGTCCATCGGAAAAAGGTTCAAATCACCCACTGATATCACCAACAAAGTCCTAAACAAAACATACCTATAAACAAATCACTTAACTGGTGAACTGTTAGATTTCTAAATTACTGCTTTGCGCCCAGTTGTAGGAGGTTTTAATACCTATATTCATCAGCCTCAAATCAAATCAAAAACATGATTAGCTACCGTAATTACAAATCCCTATTTAATGACCAGGAACAAGGATCACTTCAACGATTATTGGTATGATCCTTCGGGAGTTCCTTCGGATCTATTGTCTTTGTTTTATTGCACACATGAGTCCAAATTAGTGTCTTCTTTCTACAGGCTTTCCTCCACCAACTAGTTCCCTTTGCTAGATCAGGCCAAAAAAAAGAAACAAGTCTGTTTCCTGTAGCAGGTATGAAATTGCAATGCAATGTGTTTTTCAATTTTTGTGTTTACAATTCTTGAAAACGCAATGTGCACCATGTTTTTGCCAGCTGATTGCTCAATGCCTCACTTTTTCCTACTTCATACGTTGAATATTGGCAAAATTATAGTCCAGTTTAGAAGTCAAAAAGGATCTGAATTGAATTTTGTTTGTTTTCACGAAGTAGTCCGATGATACCAGTAAGCTTTTATCAGGAATATTTCTTACCCCACTATCAGGATTTGTCATTTTTGTCAATAATTCTATTTTTTTTATACAAATATAAGAGGAAAAAAGCTATGCGTGATTTTTTCCATTAAAATGGAATGTGCAGGGGTCACCGGAAATAGACTTGTTTCTTTTTTTGGCCTTATGGTAGAAGGTAGAATTTTGTTCAGGTTCACAAATAATGCATTTGAATCCTAATCAGTCAAGAGTTTGGTATTAAAGCATATTTCTCTAATGTTTTTGATTTTTGACATCACTTATCTGTATACATCCTCATTGGCATGTAGTCAGATTGAATTGAGCAAGTTCACTGCCGAGAATGAAGAGATTCTGCCGTCTGATTGCAAGCCAAGGGTTTGAACCCAGTACCTTCATCAACTGTTTTGTCTACTCTAACGTTTGAACCAATGTTGAACCATAAAAAGTAGACATTTATAGAAGTGGATTAACATGCTAACCGTATAAAACGTTTGACGTAAATGTTAATTTTTGCAAAATTTGCCCTAAAATACAAGGGGGAGAGCATAAGATTTATTTAAAAATTATATTCCAGGTTTTTCACCCATTTTGAATTTCTACTTGTTTCTAGACTCACAAAATGTAATGGATTAGAAATTTACCTGTTCATGGTTCATACGGCAGTTTAGGCAAATATTCTACATAACAAAGGCCTAAAAAATGTTTCTTATTGACATAACCCAACCGACCCTAATTTTCTGGTCAAATAAATAAATTTGGGCTGAAAAAGCCCTCAAATTTAGTGAATCTGGTGCTTTTTGAAAAATTAATGAAAATGCACCCAACCTATATGAAAATTGGGATTTTTGCTGAAAATTAAAAAAAAAGACTACCTACCCTATTGTTTTTTCTATGTTATGCCAATCAAACAATTATTTTTCGGCCAATGCATGCTAATCCACTTCTACAAAATGCTGTCACACAGTTTGATTCAGCAGATGTAAAGTTACAAAAAACACTGTCATCCTTCCCTTGATGATTGACTATACGCCAGTCTTAATTTCCAATCAAACAATTCAAAACGTTTTGATGAAATTGAAGTGGCCGTCAGCCTGAGGTCTCCTGGTCAAACCTACACTGGTGTGATTCCAATGATCACTGCCAGAACTCCGAGGCAGTATTAAGCACAGCAAGGGCAGCGGCACCAATGCCCGCAGACAAGGCCCACACAGCTACCTTGACAAAGCGGCTTGACCTATTGGTGCCCAGGGCACCTGCTGCAGCATCACCACCAGTCATGTTGTGTATCTTGAGTTGTTTGAGTATCGAGTCTGGCCGCTGGTTGACGGTGGTCAGTTCAAATTTACTGTGATTGGACATACTATGTCTGCCGACAAAAAGATACAAAACATATCGGTCATCAACAAAAACCTACACTGAATTTGCTTACACAATCCTCCTTTTAACCCCACGCACATTATATACTTTATAAACCTTGAAGAATGCAACAAGCAATCAGACTCTGTTACGAGATCCATAGCATATCCCTTGTATTCTACAACACTGTGAACTCATGGTTTTGTATTGTGTAAGAGACAAAAATCGCTGCATATTAATATTTGTGTACTTGAATCATTCATGATTTTGGTATTATTTTTGGCTAATTTTGTTGCTACCACATGGACAAACATTGAAAATAAGTTCATTTGAATATTCAGCAAGATTTGTTATGCGGTTATGATTCAAACAGTATGTCAAGTTGGGTACATATGCAATTTTCTTGACGAAACTAGTAGTCGGGAGCGTGTACTTTGTAGAATCTGAATGATGCCAAAAATACACGCTTGAGCAATTTTTGTAATTTGCTTTGAAGGAAACATTGTCGCCAAATTCTTTCGCACACAAACGGGTTACAACGAAATTAAAAACATTAGAAATATTAGATATCCAATATAATCAAGGCAAAATGTCATTAGGGGTAATAACAGAAATATTTATCCCAAAGTTAGGTTGTTAACAAAATAATTCCAAATATAGAGCTTAAAATAGTAGTATAGTAGGTATAGTTACATGTCAATGTTGTTTCTCATTCAAAGTCGAGTCGTGCACACCACTCTTTACGCACGTGTGAATCACGTGGCAATAAGCGATCGAAATCAACAAATCGCGCACTGTCAATACGTGCGTAAGTTAGTGCATCGCTACACAGAACAGCTTAAAAACAAGTGTCAGCAATAAAAAAAAAAAAACAAGAGAAAAACAACCTTGAGATAAGCTATAAAAGGGATATTTTCATATAAATGGGTTTAGACAGACACTAAAACAACATTAAAATTGTTATATTTTCCAAATAATGAAGGAATATTGCTATAGGGGTTATCAAAGAGACATTCTAACCAAGCTGTGTAATTTATGTGGTTTAAATTTTAATAAAATGGCCGCCAATATCAACACATTTCAAACCCACCAATACCATCCGCCAAGCCCTTGTTCATCCAAAGGACAAACAATCCGAGAGCCGCCTCAGTGGTGTGGTTTATGGAATAAAGTGTTCGAAGGTCTTTGCCTGTAACAAACAATATATTGGAGAAACTGCCCAGCCCCTCAGAAAAAGACTCCAACAGCATAGCAGTTCCTCTGGTGGACTGGCGGAATCTGCTGATTATACCCAAACGAGAGCAAGCATTCATGAATTTGAGATTGAGAATGTTGGAGAGAGAGAATCATTGGTTTGAAAGAGGAGTAAAGGAAGCTATCTGGATGAGGGCTGAAGAATCTGCCCTTAATCGCACAGGGGGTTGGGACAGGACTATAAAAACTTTACCTTGCAAGATGATGTCATCGCATCAATCTGTCTGTGATGTCATCCAGCTACAACAACTAGCATCAAGGTGCAGATCATCACAACCTAGCTAATGGGTATATTATGCTAGTTGTCTAGATTTAATTTATACTTATTTGTTACCAACTGAGATGAATGAGAGTATACACGTTCACTGATACAATCGCATGCTGAGTTGGGAGAGGTCACAGTTTGTCAAGTAAGTGCAAGAAAGTCAAATCTACAATAGCTTCATTGTCATAAATTTGCATTGCACACTGTCCAAGCTTGGGTCAGTGGCTCTTGAATGGTTCTTCAAGAACAATTTCACAAGCCACTGACATATGGGAGAGATAATTTGAAGGATTTTTTGCATTCTATACTCTATAAACCCTGAAGTATGCAACAAGCAATCAGACTCTGTTACAAGATTCATAGCACATCCCTTGTATTCTACAACATTGTGCACTGCTGGTTTTAGGATTGATTAAGACCAAATTAAATTCATGTTCAAGGTTTTGGTATTATTTTGAGCTAATTTTGTTGCTAACACATGGACAAACATGATCATAAATTCATTTGAAGTTTCAGCAAGATTTAGTATGTTGTTATGCTTCAAAAATATTGACTAATTTACTTTCCCGTATTTTGATATTGGTTTGTATGCGTTAATCGGCTGCCTGTTGCATACTTCAAGATTTACAGAGTATCGTGACCCTGTGTTAAAAATTCAAAATATGGCCGCCATTGCAGATATGCCTTTCTTGCACTTATGTGACAAGTTTCCCCTGGCTAAATGAAATTTACACAGCTGAATGAAATAAAAAAAAACAAAGAAAACAAATTGTACTCACATTTTTTCGTAATGTAATTTCGCTTCTTTGGCCATGACAGACGGTGGGTATTGCACAAATAAATCGCCGGCCTTGGTGACCAGCTGCTCCATCGGGAGGTCTTCAGGGATCTTTGATAACAAACTATGTATATATGGCATGTCACACTCTTCTGCCAGAACAGCTTTCTCCCGGTATAAAACTATCTGCAAGAGAAAGGGGTACAAATTGGATATAAGAGCAGAGCTTGATTTTCGTTTCATATCTGCCATGTTCCAGTTCAGATTATTTATAGACTATATTATCATACCATTAAGGGAAATTACAACCATTTTTGGAAAAAAACGGTGACCCGATATATTTCGTATCATACCACTAAGCGCATCGAGACGCATTTTATCGAACGTTGCATTTTAAATATATAGGCAATGCGTAGTCACATTGTAGAGTAAAACGTTCATCAAAAGAGGTTGACCTGTAGTGTGCATCCACACCAGGGTATAGAAAAAAAATCAACCTTTCTGGGAGCCTTTCCAGTGCTGATGAGAATTTTCTGTGAGATTTGTGAAAAAAATTGTTAAAATTGCTCTAAAAATGACTTGTTTTTGTCAGTAAATTGGACATTAACCCCCAAATTTGCATTATTGGCTCATTATTTTTGTATTTCATCATTCAATATTGCCAGAAAAAACAATCTGTCGTCAGAAATGTTTGTAATTATTTGATTTTATATTGGTATTTTGTAAGCTTACCAATTTTTTCTGGGACTTGAAACTTTTTTCTGGGAACGGCGCGGCCGCGTTACCGCGGATTTCGAAGGCCTGATCCACACTCCTCACTTACATGTGGCTCATAATTGAGAGTTTCTTTTAAGTAGGGCAGCATACCTCTTACTATAAGCTTTCTACATCTGTAATCTTTTGTAGGGTGCTTGCTAAAAGCAAATCAGCCCGGCGTCCAGTGTTAAATTCAATGCACGAATCCGGGCATGAATCTTACCGTCTCGGCCTCTGACTTGCCAATCGTGCCAACATTTATTTGCAACATGAATTTCAGTTCAAAAAATAACGAGACAATAATGATGAGCTATGTTGTTCACCACAACATTTTGCTTCGAGATCAGTGCATGCACATGTGTTTTACTTTTAAAACACTTTTAGCTGAGTGAGAAGGCCTGGGCTAGGCTGGGTCGATCGTCGAAAGAACTGAATAAATTTTATGAAATTTACAGTATCGGTTCAAAATCGAGTGTGTCATACAGATGTTTTGACTTATTTTATGTCATAAATTAATTAACCTGTCTTTATAAGAATGTAAATTGCTAAAAC
Source organism: Ophiothrix spiculata (assembly GCA_000969725.1). Classification (NCBI taxonomy): domain Eukaryota; kingdom Metazoa; phylum Echinodermata; class Ophiuroidea; order Amphilepidida; family Ophiotrichidae; genus Ophiothrix; species Ophiothrix spiculata. The sequence continues at coordinate 54,615 of JXSR01S024435.1, forward strand.
AAGTCCCAAACGCAGCACTGTAAAAAAAGTAGTTCCTATTTGTTTACATGTTTCAAACTTGACGCGCTGCCTGTCATATAATGGATGGGCGGAGTTAGGGTAAGAACCAGTCAGATTGCTTCATTGAATTATAAGCCACACCCACTGAATAAGAATGTAAAATAGTGTTTGTAAAACCTAAATCCGCAGGAGTTGGATAACTAACTCCATTGTTATGTAATTTTATATTGACTCTCTTGTAGGGGACTACTTTATCTTGCTACAGAGTTATATGGATGATACTGGCGAAGTAATGCGAAAGCGCAATGACCCCACCATATGCACTAGCCAATCATTGCTTGAGATTGATTTGCCTGTACCTGCATCTTTGGTTCAAGGCGCAGGGAACCAGCATGGATAAAAACCTCAGATAGGATTGTTGATTTGTGACAAAACATTCTGTATCATATCTGAATCTTTTTCAACAACACAAATGTTCAGGAAAATGCCCAAGGCCACCCAAATATAATGTTGCAGGCATAGCGTGACCAAGAAAAAGGTGAATTAGGGTTGTTTTTGAGGACCTAAGGGTGAACACTGTATAGGGTGCAATATCCAAAATAACATTCCTATACTTTTACACGTAAAGTAGGGGTCTGAAAAAGCTCTGTATCTCTGTAATAAGTGATTCAAGCATTCTAGATTTAACTTTATTTTCAAGTTTTGAAGCAAACTTCTCGGAAATCATTAGAGAAACAATACGTTGACCGGCTTGTTTTCCCGATATATCAGGCGATATTTTGTAATGTTTTTGCCGGCCTGTCATAAAAAAGCCCGACTTGACCGAGTATTTCTAGAGACACGCATATTTGTTTCATCTTTAATTTCATTATAAAATGTTCTGTGGTGCTGATTTTTTCTACACTTTCACAACTATGTCTAAGCTAAATAATTAGCATAAAATCAAAATATAGTCCCATATTATTTCTATATAAATATAATTTAATGTCCTATTCCACCTTTATGGTTTAAAAACCTGGCCAATTTGCCACTAGCGTTACTACGTGCAGCGATTTACGATATTGCGACCTTTAAGGTATCAAAAACAGCAATTTCGGGACAGTTTTCAAGAAATAGGGTACTTTTTTCGAACCCTAGTGTGAAAACAGTATTGATAAAATCCCTATTTAAGGTGTGAATACGAGAAAAAGGGTATATTTTGGCTTCAGAACCCTTCATCCTTTAGGGGGTATTTTGAAAAACTGTGGTCATGCTATGCCTGTAACATTATACTTGAGTGCCCCCTCCCCCAGGGGAAAAGGTATCAATATTGGATATAGGGCACTTTTAATTTGCCTAATTTATCAAAATTTAAAGCAAAATGATAGTTTTGATATGTTTGTTGGTTTTGAGTTTTTCTCGAAAGGTGGTGAACATGCATGCCGTGTGAATGTACCTTCGAGAACGAGTGGTTAGAGCACAGGTCTCGCAATACAGAGGTTGTGGGTTCGGTTCGAGCCCCGGGCCGTACGGTTTTCGTTTTCTTGTTTCTTTGGGCAAGAAACTTTACTCTACTTGCTCCGTGGTTCAGAAGTCACGTAAAGCCGTTGGTCCCCTGTACGAATAGACTCCTTCATGGGGTATGCATTTCATGCAAGTACTGTGTATCATTGATTGATTGACAGCATGGCACACTATCATCTGTAGATTGTTTATTAATAAGCAACAGTACACCTAAAAAATGCAGTATGTGTATTGCAGATACATTGCGAGCTACTTCATTTTCCCTTGGTGAAATCCTGCACAAATGAGCAGATGATAAATTCTCTTTCATACCTTGCGGCAGTATCTACTATTTGAAACATATGTACATACAATTATTTTGCATGGGAAGGGACCGAGGTAAACTTGTATGATTAATGGAGTATCTGCTATGCTTTATAAATGCACATACTTCATTTTTACCTTGTGGGCACTATAGGAGATACAGTGAGTTGTTAAATGATCTACTGGGTGTCCCAGAAAAAAACACCTTACAATCTTTGATTGTTATTTTCTTAGGTTTAACAGATAGCCAAAAAGTATGTAAAGATTACAGTTTATAGTCCATGAGTTGAACTTTCAGATACCGTTTGCTTCATTTCAATCGGTAGAGTAAAAAGTTATGTTTTATCAAATATTTGGGTTTATTTTTGTCTGGTCTAATTTCTTGATTATAAGTCATGAAACTGAGGTGTTTCTGAATGGCATCAAAGTGGGTTGTCTTGGAAACAGTATCAAAATTCTGGCTTAGTTCTTCATCGATGATGTTCATTTTTTCAGCATAGATAAAAGATGCACATCATGCATGGAATTAGTACCCATTTTTAAGGTTGAGTTAGCAGATCAAGGACAATACTCAATAGAACTTCATTTAAGGGGAACTTGTAAAATCTTGAAATCTGACCAGAACATTTTGCATCCAAATATACAAGGTTGGCAAAAATCGCGATTTTTTTAAAAAAATCAAAAAAATCGATTTATTTGATTTAAATCGGATTTTTTTGATTTAAATTGATTTTTTTG
>JXSR01S024439.1:2641-14643 GCA_000969725.1 Ophiothrix spiculata
GTAATGTAAAAGAAATATCAAATGCATAAAAGCAAGTCAGTCTTTAATTGAAAGTGATACTTGAATCAAAAATAATATTGCTTGTTTGTTTGTTTTATTTCTCATTTGTATATACACTTGTATACCTCCATTGTTTTGAATAAGAAGAAGGATAATAGATATTCCAATATCAAATACGAGGGGTATCAAAAAGTTTTAAGAAATATAGCCAGGACACCCTTAGGTCATCTTTACATAGCCACTGTGCAAAGTAACACATTTCTCCCACTTAAAATAGCTCCTTCCCTTCTTGGTGATCTTTAAAACTTTTTGATACTCCCTCGTATTTTTTAATGACTGTCATAATAATGACTTTTTACAAATATATGCATGTGTTTCATTGTATATTTTGCCTTGAAATATAATTGTGTTAGTGCAAGAAAAATGACAAAAAGCCAATATTGAAAGTCCTGTTCGACTTCCCATGACATTAAAAAACAGCTTTTAAGTTAAAAATGATATAACTAAATACTTACATATGACTAAATGGATTATGTTATCAGTCTTCATTCAAATAAAAATGTCTCTTCAAACATTTTTTCACGAAATAAGTTCATGGCAGTAAATGATTTACAGAAATGTGTATCTTTTAAAATATTTATTGATATTCATTTGTGTTATTCCACTGATGCTTATTGCATGCTTCACATGGTCTATTAATGTGTTATTTAATTACTTTTTGACGTTCCAGTATATCATACATTTAACGGAACTCATTTAAGAAAATTGCCCACCAAGAAGACACCACACAACATGAATACTGTCGTTTCGTGATACTTTGTTGCTTTGATGCTGTATAACTAAAGCTTTTTACATCAAATGTCATGGGCTATGACAGATGGATGATCACATGCTAAATACTTACAATTTGAATCGGCTGCTTGCGATAAGCTTTTAATATCTGTGGCGAGTTTGTTAAAAGAACTCTTCTATGTAAAATCTGATCACATTCATCAATTCAAATCATTTTGATACATACTGTATAATTAGGATAAAAGAGCTTCCGGGTTCAAATCTGGGTGGAAATGACCCAGTTTTGACTCGGATTTCCTGAGATCAAAATAAATGTGGGCAAGTGTGGTTAATAGTTATGGAAAAATCCATAGGATTAGATGTACATGTTTATTGTTACCCGTGTATAATTGGTACTGTTTAATTTATCTTTGAATTCAACTTTTGCCAGAGCTTTTAAATATTGATGAGGCCAGGTAAGTTAGGTCATGGTATAATTATACAATATGTGTATGCCTTGCTCTGTGACTCAGAAACTATGCCTGGCATGCCATGTTGAACAGCTCTAGTTCATTCAAAGCTGCCCAGATGTAGCACACTGGTACGCCCTGTGATGTTGTCATCTGCTGTGAAGTTGAATTGGGGCGATGTGATCATTTCAGATTAGAGTATATATCTGTGCTTAATGCACCCTTGAGAGGGACAGTTCTATCTTATGTCCATCATGCATCATCCAGCGTAATAATTTAATAAGTATACAAATACAACATGGTTTGAGGGGAAGTATCGCAAAATACTGTCCCCGAGGTGTTGGATGATAAAAATTTCCTTATAAAAGAAGTCTTGATCATCCAACACCGAGGGACAGTATTTTGCAATACTTTGCGGCTGTACTTGTAGTTGTTTTACTACACCTCAAAAAATTCAAAATATAATTTGGAAATAAATCTAAAAGTCAACAAATTTAGTACTTTCCCTTGAGCCATATGGTAGTACCATGCGTAAGTTTTTGCTCTTTCCCCACGTGTGTGTGTAAAACACAGGCGCAACGCGTAAACGCATACCCGCGCGGCTGTACTTGAGAATTAACACATATGCGGGAAAGTAGTCAAAAATACTTTATACACGTCGCTACTATTTGACCAATAAAAAGAATGTATTAACCTATAAATATCCAAGGTGTAGTAATACTACGTATCCAGTCGTCCAATTCAACTATTTTCCATCTGACAAACCTTATAAGAGTAAATACTATCCATCTACTCAGGAAAATGTGAATCCCAACTATTTTTAATCATGAAAAGATAAATAGTTAACACTATATTTGTGGGGACTGGATCCATGGCTCATGGTGCGGGTTAGCCATGCATTATTAAGCAAGGGATCTACCGCTGAGCTAAGTGAGCAACCTTGAGATCGTGAACTGAAATATAAAACATAAACATTAGAATGCAGTATTATTCTTTTGTTTACATACAAAATTGCAATTTTTCCTTGATGGAATGCTCAATTTTCAAGTAAAGTATACAAATGCTAATATTAGACACAATATGGATAATGTAGATATTAAAAACAGGCAATACAGAGCTCAAATGGGGAGATCTCAAAGTCGCAGTTCACATCATGTTTTTTTTCAGGCAAAACAATGCAAGTTTATTATTTTATCATTCAAAATCAAAACCACATGTATATTTATACAATATTTTGTGTAATTCAGTAAGCAAATGGCAAGAAGTATCAAGCCTACAACAATCTGTCAAAATTTGAAAACAGTAAAATTGTCCGAACATCATGAAATTATAAGGTTTCAGTGAAAAAGGTGTCAACTTTTTTGAAGTAGTCTGTTGATGCCACTTTTACCTTGATAATGGACATGAAATCACTATTAAAGGTACATGTACAAACTAGAGACTCTATTGCATATGTACGACAAACATTGTGATGTTCTGACATGTGTAAGTAGGCAAAAAATAACATAAGTCCATTGAAAATTGTAACTACCCATGCCTGTTGACAGACACATAAAGTTTTGACACGCGACCTAAAAGCCGGTAAACTGGCTCATCGGGTATATTGTACATGTACAAGTGAGCTTGTGTATCGGCTCATCGGCTTCTTCTTCCATATAAAGTGCAGCCCCCATTAGTTTGGGGATAAATGCACTGTGTAAGTCCATTGTTTCAATGGGCTTCAAAGGGTTATAGGCTTAAAATCGGAAAGCTGCTACATGTAATTTTCATCTTTTATTTCTCTATTTTGTTTTGTTTCTAATTTCTTATGGATGCTCTCCCCTTCCCTGGAGAAGAAATTTCCTAGTAACTGAATAGACTATATCTATTACATACTTGAGATATGAAAAATAAAGCAAACTAGATAGGTTCCTAGCTTTGCTAATACATGGATTTAGGGTTTCCACCAGGAAGTCAATCTTTACCAAAATTTTGACCCACTCAGGTTTGCCTATAAAACTAATATAACTGTGACATTAGCTCCTGCAATTCATATTCATATACATAAAAGCGGTCATTTGAATTGTTGTTTGGGATGGGTGGTAATGCGCATCCATTGCATGCTTATTTGGGTGCATCGTTATGCTTTATCAGTGCATTGTGGGATTAAATTTCAGTAAAGAGGCTGGTTGGGAAACCCTAAATCCACATATTGAGTATGTGGTATGCTGTAAGGGGTATTTATATTTGTGAATAACTGATTTTCTAGTGACTGAATAGACTATAACTAGGCTATGTAAACTTGTGTGACCTGAGCTGTACATATTATAGTGTTCTTTACATCCATCTGTAGGATCACATTGCTGTATCGTACTATCCAAGATGGTACTGCATCTGCGTGCTACACTTGATCAATGAAAAATAAAGCTATGAAAAGGGGTGTTCTCAGACATAATATGCTAATTATTTGCCTTCTTTTGCCCAATTTGCTTCTATTTGATCATATCTCTGCAACAGAGCTTTATTTAAAAAAAAATTAAATGTTTTTTATAACCCTTTCATTACATCAAGATGAATTGCAGAGACACTGAGCAGTAATTTTAGCTACTTACGAAGTTTCACCTAAAGGACCTAATGATAAAACTAGTAATTCAGAGGGATAAAATCAAAATCAACCCATGCTCTGGTTATAGTCAAGAACAGCCACTAAAGGTGCAAATAATTATGATGTAACAAAAACCTCACATCTTTTCTAGCTAGATAAAACACACATAAATGCATGCTGAAAATTTCAATGATTCCGACCATTTGTTTTCAAGTTACAAGCTTTTCAGCATTTTAAAAATCCTCATAGGCTACTCTGTTGTAATTTTTGTCGGAGCCTCAACAGTAATTAGAAAATGACACATTTTCTCAAAAATGCAAGCACATTTGAAAGAATGGTTTGGGGATTATAATATATACCAGTCAAAGATTCTTATCAGGTAAAAAACTCAATTTTGAATGAGGTGATCTTGAGGATGAAAAGTAGATCATTAATTGCCCCTTTAACAAAGTGAATGTCAAGGGAGCAGTCAAACCCACTTTTATGCTGAGACAAATATACCACAGAGATAAGCAGCAACACATCAGTGTTTTGTTATGCAGTCGTCCAGGGCGAGCCATGTCCTCTTCGGTATTATAATGCTAATTTGGTATTTCCCCTGCTAGTCAACAAGAATTAATCAATATTCAACCTCAGTTTGTTATCAACCTTGAGGTCTTAAACCTTGAGGTCTTCACTTAAAATCTAAAAGTGAGGCGCGCTTTGTCAAATTGTTGGCGATAACATGTGCATGTGAATCTTTAAAATATCTCAACGGAGTTCAATACCATAGATCATAAGTCATTTATGAATCAAAGAATGCCTGTATACAAACCCATTTTTGAGCCCATATTTGTACCTTTGTGGTGTGAAAGATGTACATTAAAGTGTACTCAGTGCATTCTTGAATAAGAACAACATGCACTGAATATCTCAATTTACATTCTCTTTTTACTGATTTAAAATGAATTGAAACACAATAAGGACTATTTTTTGGCAAAGAAATAATGTTTCTGTAAACTTTCTGTAAAAAGTGATAGAATTTTGACAAATTGGCTAATAACTTACGAAAATTAATGTATTTATGACTTGGTAAAATGTTTGAATTTTTGAACTGAACAGCTTGCAAATATGGAGTTGTGGTGGTTTAATGATGAATTAAAGCACAAAATCACTCAACACTGCACACATTTGGGTTAACTATCAGAACTTTTAATTGATAGCTGCCATGTGACTCATGATGCAGCCATACAACCATACACTGTAAAAACTCTGGTGTTAAATTAACACCGGCTGGATTCAATATAGGTCCAATATGGGGCGGTGTTCATTTAACACCATTGTGGTGTAATTTTAACACTTTTCGGTGTTGTTTCATCACCCTTTGAGGTTATATCAACACCAAAAAGTGTTGAAATAACACCAAGCTGGTGTTAAATTAACACCATTCCAGATTGGACCTGTTTTGAATCCAGTCGGTGTTAAATTTAACACCGGAGTTTTTACAGTGTATGAATGTCTATCACACAGATCCGTGGTATCGCTGCCTGGTTTGATAAATACCATCATAAAAGGGAACCAGATCTGGATGACTGCGTAACAAAACACTGATGTGTTGCTGCTTATCTCTTTGGTATATTTGTCTCAGCATAAAAGTAGTAGCTTTTATGATTAAAGGCCAAAAATCCCAAAGTTATACGAAAAACCTGCAAAAGGCCCAAATTTCATTTTTTTCAGTTTCAATTTTATTTCCCATCAAACACACAATTACATTGACCTGACAGATGAAGAAGATGAAAAAAGAAGGGTGTTGTACCCTCTTTACAATCAAAGAACATACAAAAGTACACAAGATATAATAAAATATAATTTCTCACACACACTTATACAATCCATCAATCATTCAAACTGTACCCTTCAAAACTCCCTAAAATGTTTATTTTTACATTTATAAATGGACTTTCTGGTTAGATCTTACCAAAAATCATCAGACTCTTTCCTCTTTTTTGGAATGGGTAAAATCAAAATTTGAACAAAAGAAAATTTCTGAAATTCAAAACACTATCCTCTTTTACAACTTCTGGTTACAGGCCTGGTCAAGAATGTTTGCTATCCACCCACTGGTCATAAATGACAACTGTCTTCAAACATGCTATGATTTTGTCATCACTTCTGATGTATCAGTTATGGTATATATATCCTCATTAGTGTAAAACAATTTGATAATGACTTTGCTTTTCACCATCACATTCATTGACCACTTCAGTCAATTAAAGGCATTGGCCATGATCCACTTGGATATAAAAACTTGTGAAAACGTATTTGAATCAAAGAAAGACCTTAATAGAATCAAAACAAACAAACAAAATCATATTACTTGCTCTAAAAAGACAATTTCCAGCCAAATTCATTTATTAGAGTTTCTATTTTCCTAAAGTTGCCAAATGTTTGGCTGTTGATTTAAAAGTGAATATTATTCTTTTAGGAAGATAAAATATATTTGATATCATGAACTCTTCACTAAAATATATTGTTAGTAAAAAATGAGGTTTAAATTTTAAGAATTTAGTGGTTTATTTCTAGAAACACTATCACTTAGTTTCTCATTCTCCGGAGAATGAGATTTTCACAGCACAAATAATTGTCTGTTTTACTATAAATGTTCAAGTTCAACAAGAAGTACTTTCTCACTTTGATGATCGTGGCTAATGCCTTTAAATAGCACTAGAAAACCCACTGCTGTATGCCATTATTTTTTTTGTTATTTCAAATTTATGACAGGCTCCTGTCTTAAGGGCCCTGTCAACCCTTCATTTAAAAGTATACATTTCTAGAAGTGCATATGCATACTGAACACGCTGGTCATGTAATTTTTGGACCAAAATGTGAAATTTTGGCCCAAAGGTCCAAAAAAGGTCCAAAAATTGTGGTTTTGGCCCCAAAATTTACGGGAAAGCTAACTACACTTTGCTTTGGTAAAATTTTGAACTGTTTTACTTTTTAGAATATAGAAAGCAATATCTAGGAATGCTTTTTTAAAATTTTTGATTTTTTTCTTCATTTTTGAAATATTGCCAAAAACAGGTCAAAATCCCACTGCTGACACCAAAATTTGTGGCAGCAGTGAGATTTTTGACAATATCTCAAAAACTAAAAATCAAAAATTTGAAAAAAGCATTCCTAGATTTTGCTTTCTGGATTGTAAAGAGTAAAATGGTTCGAAATTTTACCAAAGCAAAATTTAGTTAGCTTTCCCGTAAAATTTTGGGCCAAAAAACACGATTTTTGGACAAAGTTCCCATTCTTCATGTACAGCATTTCTTATCTATATAAGGAGAATTTTGTCAAAGATGAGCCAAATTTTAGTCATTCTGGTGGTCCTCTGTGCTCTTGACTTCTTAGTCACTTTTTTTGCTAAAAATGGTGGGCCAGACTAAAAGCTTTTTGTGAATTTATTTGTATTTTATTTGTATATCATGCAACTTGAGAATTGTTTTATGATTATAAATGATTGCTACTTGAGAAACATGGAAATAAATATTGAATTGTGTAATATATAATAATTAATGTTGTCATGACAATGATATGGACTGAAGGTGTTTTTTGTTGGACTCCAAGCCAACTCATTTGTGTACCTCATATGCTAAGGCGTCAGGAAAAAAACACCCTGTTTTACGGGCCCAACCAACCCTAAATTTGCATTTTGGAAGAATTTCTTTGTAAAAACTTTCCAATTGTTTCCCCGGATTTTGAGGTTATTTGGGGTATATTTTTTTAGAAAAAAAAATTGCCCGACTGACCCTACTTGAAAGGTCTACTCACCCGTAATTTTTTTTTTCATTGCCTAATGGTGAGATTGTTTGATCTTTCCCAGTTCTGATACATTATGTGTTAGTCCTATGCGTATTATGATTAATTTGGATTCAGGCCTCCACAGACCCAATAGGACTGGGTTCTTTTAAGGTCTTCACAGTTAAATCTCCTCCTTGATTTCAGGCATTGTTTAGTCATTCCCTGTGCCTATGCTGAAGATGGCGGCATGTATATTGCAGAAGCCATCAACAAGGCTGGGTCAGAGATGAGCTATGCTGAGCTTCAAATCCAGGAATCATAGAGCTCTGATGAGGAGGGTCTGCAAACGAATTATGTGTATTAAAATACTATTATGAAGTCTTCTCCAACCTTAAATTATTTTCCCTTCATTACAGGCATTCTTTAATCATTCCTTGTGCCTATGCTGAAGATGGCGGCATGTATATCGCGGAAGCCATCAACAAAGCTGGATCAGAGATGAGTTATGCCGAGCTGCAAATCCAGGAATCCAGAAGCTCAGATGAGGATGGTCTGCAACCGAACTATGCATATTATCAGGATGATGGCAAGCCTGTCTCATCATCATCGGAGGAAGAGGATGAGGAGGAAGAGGTTGGTATTTGTGGATTAAGTTTAACCTTTGAACTCTAGCTAATTCTTACATGTCATTTTAATAATAATAATAATAATAATATGCCGCTTTTATGTAGCGCTTCTAAATTTGGTCCAAATTCTCTAAGCGCAGCTGCCTATTATTACGTTGCTGTCAGGAAATTGTCACAATCAGTTCGCTTCAAAGCAGTGCAACTCGGCAATTGTGCAACCGCAATCTGCACTTAGATTGTAATAACCCCCATAACAACTCCCCAATATCACTCGGGTCGACGAAGCAATTGAGATTAAATTACTTGCCAAGGACATAACCCGTTGGTCGTAGCGGGCTCGAACTCGCGACCTACTGATTTGGAGTCCTGCACTTTTCCACTAGACCACATGAGATCATTGTTTAGTGTCTGCTCAAGAGGTAAAAAACTTAGCAAATCAACAGGTTTTTTCTGTTTCTGCTGATCATAATTTTATGGTTATATTTTTTTTTTAAATAGACTTCAGGTTGAAATCTTATAAATTTTCTGCCAGATTCATTACCAAATAATAGAGTTCCCCCCACCACCGAATTTGTGGCACTCCCTGTACCACTTTTGTATTAAGTAGTCACACCCCACCCCTCCCTCCTCTGGAAGTATAGACCCGAGATGCTTGGTAGCTGCCCACGTGTCAGTTTTGAATCAAGTGCTGCTGCTGATAAATGTGACCTCAAAATCAAAATTGATTTTTGGTCACATCTGAAAGATTATTTTAAGCTTTAAACCGACACCTTGCTTTTGGTTATTGGATGTTCGATTACAATGTTACATCAAAATTGGTAAAAGGCATTAAGCTGATTCGGGAAAACTATAGTTCTGAGAAAATCAAGTTTTTGTACTGGGTAAAACTTGAATTATCCTGGTTTTTAACACATTTTTCTTATATTTTGGATGTTGGAGCCTGATTAATTTGATAGAATACACTTCAAAGGTAATGGTTCTGACAAAATTAGAAATTCGACCTTGGACGTGATTTTGACTATGCTCAGCTTCAATCTCATGAAGATCTCATAATTCACTATGCCAACGTTAAGGTACCTTTTGATATGGCGGGTCACAAATTGGCTTGTACATTAGGTTGATGCATAATAAGTAGCAATTGTAAGTTCTTGTTATATCAACTTACAGTTGTGCCACCAATGCATTCCAATTTCTTAGCCACAGGATTTTGCATTTTGAGTACTTTGTTTCACAATTTTAGTCATTGCTGTGTGAAAAGAATATTTGGAATAAAATTAAAGAATTCCACTTTTATACCCTTTCAGGTTGCTGATGAAGATCAAGGGGAGGTCGTTCCAGAGCAGGTATTCGAGGAATCAGAGGAGGAACTTATAGAGGAGAATGAGGCATATTTCAAGCAGCCTTTGAGAAAGAAAACTTATGCCAGGGTAGGAAGACGAGCTACGCTTGAGTGTGCAGTGCAGGGAAGGCCTAATATCACAGTGAAATGGTAAGTGCACTGAATGTTAATTTCTGTGATAATAAGATACATACTCACATACATACATACATACATCCATACTGGATTTTTATACATGTAGCCCCTTTACAAAGAGATCTAGGCATGCATATGCAGTGAGAACATACAAAATATGTGATGGCTCACCCCGAAAGGGGGAATTTTGCAAATGATACCAATTTTGATTTTATCATTTTATTTGTTATAGCATTTTTTAAGCTTTAAAATGACACCTTACTTGTTGAAATTGAAAGGGCAATCAAATTCTGTCTCTGATTTTGTTTCTGCCGACATAAATAGTGATTTGACTTGGTTGGTCTCACCACCTCACAAAGCAAGCATTCCCCTCAATTTTTAACACTGTTTAAGGGGTCACACTGAGTATGCTCCTGTCAAAATTGGGTCATCTGGATTATCAGAAGGTTTTATTTTTACTATATTTTGTGTTACATGAAATAACAGAAAATCTGAAAAAAAAAAATATATAATCAAAAAATTGTGATATCGTCATTTGAATAAGATGGATTGTATGTTGTGGAAACTACAATTTTGCAGTGTATCTTAACCTGAAGCTTAGAAGTTATCAATCACCCTATGCACCTCCTAACTCTTGATGTCTAGTCACATGCTGAGGACATAAATAATTCCTTTTGATTTCCAGCCACTCACTCAGTTGGGAATAATTGTATACCAAAGATTGTTGTGAAATTCAATACGACAATAAAATGATTTTTTAATTTTGTATAATAGCCTATGGGCAATAATAATTTTGATGAAAATAATTATGATTAAAACAAAAAGATAATATATGACCGTCCATCCCAAACCAGCCGTAAATGCAGCCTTTTGTCATTTTCACTTTTCCAAATATTTGCAAAGACCATATGTTATAAGGATTTTAATCCTTATAACATATTGAGGTGACACCTCAATGTCAATAATTTCCAAAAGTGAAGTTATGGTCCATCAAAGTTTGTCATGGAGTAAAACGTATAAATGAGATTATCGCATTTAAAGATCAGTAAGCCCTATATTTTCTGTTGATTGTCTTCAAAATAAGCAGATCTTTCATATTTCCTATCATTTCCTTGAAATGAAACTTTGCTGGTATTGTTGTAAATCATGAAGGTTGTAAATCAGTCAAAAAATCAATTTCAGCAAATTACAACCTTGGCATGTATTTTCACCTGTAGCACAAACTGGACAGCCACATATTCCAGATTGGAACAAGTGCATTCCATATTATAAATCCTGTGCTATGATTATTTTAGATCATAGCCCTATATTTCATTTCCTTTATGAACAAATCTGATTAAAGTATGGTATAATATTTAAATAACTAAATGAACAAAACCATTTTTCAATGTGGTTTTTATGATTTTATGACCCAATTCACCACAAAAGCAAACACAACAGAAACCAAAGCCAAAAACAAAAATCAATTCCAGAACCATTCCTCTTGTCTAGTTTGACTAAAAGCTAGATGCAATATGTAGTCAAAAGAAAATTAAACAGCAGAAAAAGGATTCTAAAATCTATATCGTCAAAATGGTTCACTCTTTGTGACATATTAAAGCAAACTTCAGATGATTTTTTGTAATGTTCTGAAAAGGAACACCCTAAAAAAACTATACATAAACCTGGTCAGGACAATTATTGTTGTTTTAAAAAAGAACACAAATGTATTTTTAATGAGAAAAATCTGTGAACTCCATTGCCTAGATTTCCTGCACATGTAGTGCATTCCCGGGAAAGCATTATGGTTCTGTGTGTAATTTCCTCTCATTATATGTTTACAAATAGCTCGTCCAGTAATCCATAATGAGTTCAGTCGTTTTCTGGTTGCCGTTTTGATGGGAGATGAGATAATGTGAACCAGATTTTTCAATCCAGGACAGAAGTCTTAATGAGCTTCACCGGTCACTTTATAGTCTAACTTTACGAACGACATTTAGATAAATTTTCACTATTGTATTATGGGTCTGTGTATAATTTCCTCTCATTAATTTTTAGCTGGATCAAAGTATCTTGTGCAAGTAATTCATAATGGGCAGTTGTTTCCCCTTGCAATGATAGCCAAGTTGAAATCTTATCATTGTGTGTCATTTACCTAGATTTTAACTATGTGTGATGCCTCACCCCGAAAAGGGGGACTTTACGACAGAACACTTTTCAAGAAAATGATAAAAATAGGAAGCAAAAAAAAAAAAATAAATAAATAAGAATATCCAGCAGATTTTCTATTGTAAAATTGGATCGCCTGGATCAATTTCAACAAATAA
>JXSR01S024441.1:9804-20553 GCA_000969725.1 Ophiothrix spiculata
GAGTTTATGTCGTATTTTAATTCTCTATCATCTCAGCTTTCCAATGATATATAATATGTTACACTTTCTTTCTACAATTTTCATTTAGAGATCGATATAGAAGACAGTCCGCGTAAAATCTGACACTAAAAAATTGTCGCAAATCGATTCTAAAGTTACTGATTACTATAGTGTATTATAGCAAAACGCGATCAATTACCCATGAATAATTGCACTTCCCGGCATAATTGACCTTCAAAACGCGAAGTATAGATTAACACTTATGTACTAATGCGTTTTATGTCAAAAAACGAAATTTGATCTTTTCACCATATTATTTCTTTAACAGCCATTTAATCAAAATCTTCAATCGCGACTTTCCGCTCATTTTGCCAGAGCACCACACATATTGTCTGATATACGCATTCGCATAATTTACTTACAAATGGAGGCAAAAATTGCAATTTTTATGTAAACAAAAGAAAAATACGGCATTCTAATGTTTATGTTTTAGATTTTAGTTCACGATCTCAACGCTGCCTTGATAGCCTAGAGGTAGATCTCTCGCCTAGTAATGCATGACTTACCCCTGCCATAATCCATGGTTCGAGTCTCCGCAAATCCAGTGGAAACTATTTATCTTTTCATGATTAAAAAATAGTTAGGATTCACATTTTCCTGAGCAGATGGAAGTCATCAACCCTTAATCACTGCTTATTTAAAAAATGCTTGGGAAATTAGTGAGCAAGATGAACATAAAAGCTAACTCATTTCATTCAATCAAAATATTTAATAAAACTATTTTAATCTTAAATCACTCTTAAAAGTCACAGAGTGTTATCTCAACTCCATGATATTTTTTTACATTTTTCTGAATATCTGTCCCACAAGGTATGCTATGCTTTTGAAAATATTTTTTTCATAATTACTCTATATTTCTTTATTTTTTTCTATTCTAACTCACTTATGATCTAATGTAAATTGTGGATCAAAATGTGAGCATAGACGCTATCACAGTAGCTTACATGTACCAGTGTCTATTTTGGACTTTTTTCTTGCGTTCATTGTACAACTTGTACATGCAACTGTATTTGTATACATTAAGCCTCTAAACGAATTCTATTTCTATTACTTTGTTCTGACAACACGCATTTATGCCATGGTGTCATCAATCACACCGTACCTTGATAAGGTGTGATTGATGACTGTCTTCCGGCATTACATTTGTAAAATATTTTGGTCAGCATTGTAAATGACATGAAACATAAAGAGAGAAACAAACGTGTAATAAATGACCGAGATTTATTCTTTTGCAGCTATATACATTTTCTTTATTTCAAATGAACTAGTTTGATGTCAGGAACGAGTATCATTTTGTGATACATTTGATCCATATCACGTTACTGTTTAAAACTCATTTGAAGTTTGCCGATATGTTTCTTTCAGTTACTAATATCACGAAAAAAAGCTAAACAATCAAACTTACGAAGAAGAAAAAATCGTGTCTGCTTTTTGTCCTGTCAATCACATTTTATTTTTTCGGAATTTATATTATTCTTATTGAAACGTTAAAATGGCGCCTATTTATGATTGCATGATACGGAATGCCCTATGAAATTCATATAAAACTCAACCGGGTAGTCAAGTGTTCGAGTGTATTCGAGTTTTCCTTAGTGAAACGATATGGAAATGCATTAAATAAAAATTGAATTTTAATGTACTTTGAAGATGACGAACTGTTGGAAAAACAACGTGTAAGATTCAACAATGATTTATACCATTCCTAAAGCATTTGATTTATAAATATATATACAAATACAATTGGCTTTCAATAGTGGATCGGTCCATTAGACGCATGTGTGTGAAATGTGCAAGTCTTGAAATATCCTGAAGTAATGCAGACATATAAAGCAGGTTTCACACACTTTGCTATTGATAGTTTTGCCTTTAAGACATAAATTCAAAAGTATTTAAATTTATCTTCAATTTGGTGAACTTCAAATACATTTTTTTTTCAATAACATTTATTTCTGTGATATCAAATTTCTAACACAATGCAAACAATTTTATTTTATGATAGAATATGAAATTAAACTTTATGATAAAGAGTTTCTGTTTGTCTTCAGTATGAAAAATGTTGGGAAACAACGGTCCAGTCCAGTACAGTGTTAAGGCCGTATGGCGCGATATAGGCACAGGAGTCGGGAAAATGGCGCAAAATGTTTATGAAAATGTGTAAAAAATATTCTGATCTCGATTTATTTGGACAATTTTCAGCCTCAGTTCATGATTTTAGCGTAAGCACCATCTCTTCAACCTAATCAAAATTGCTCGAATTGGCGCGAGCTCAAAAACCTTAGCGGGAACACGGGTCTGGTCAGTTAAAAAGATAATCTTACCATGAGCAAACTTAACACTTTTAGTTCTGGAGATTATCTCGCGCATGTATGAACGTCAAAAATATTTACACTCAAGTATCAATGCGTACTTCAGGTCTTTCTTTTTAATTTCAGCTGAGATTATATAATGCAGTATATAGATAAAATGAATATACACTATCACTCTTTCTTTATTCTTTTCAGACAATATATGTGTATATGGTTCAATCAAGAGTAAAAACTTTAAATACATACATTATATCTCCTCGTTTCTTAAGCCATATGATTCGAGTTTCCGTTTTGTGAATCTCTGAACAGCCTTCGTAAATCGTTCGAAGATGAACTTTTTTTATTTTGTTTTAAACAATGCCTACACTTCATTTGATAGATTTTTATATAGTAAAAATAACAAGACTTTCATATACATTTTATAGAGAACTTAAGACGAGAAACATTTTAGTGCGAACATTAAAAAAAATCCTTTTCTGGGGTCAGAGCAACGTCGGTAAAATACTTAATACATAGTATCGCTTCAAACTTCTTTTAACATAAATCGCATTGCATCTACTAAAGTACCACCAAAAAGTAACGCGACATAGTTAGGTACCCATTTTTACTTAAATTGGTTTAACCCAAGTACAAAAACGAGACACAGTAAGGAAAATGATTTATTCCCCTACATGTAGATGCCTCATTGACCCTAATCCAGTCAATAATAGCGGCATGGCTGCATTCCAAAGAACGAAAACATGTGATTCAAAAATTGCAGCAATCGCATTTATCTTTGTAATAAGTGGCATGGGTACAAGGCCATTTATGGCGGGATTTTTGAAAAGATTATTTTACCAAGAGGAGCATATGTTGTATCATCCAATTCTTCTGAGAGAGTGGGCCACAGTATGAGGAGGCGTTGCATGGCCGTTGTAAATAAAAGAGGTGGACATACAAAATATTGAATAGCTGACAATAAACATGCATCAAAACAATGATTAGTAAAAGAAATAAAAAAATTGAAAAAGAAGGTTGGTCATCTGTGAACATCGTATTGCCTTAAATTGCAACATTTTAAAATCAGAAGGACATTTTTGAAAGGGTGTTCTGTCTGACATATCGATTGAAATAGGGCAAATTTGGTATCAAAATTTAGAAAAATTAATCAACTTTCTTACTGTATCATGTTTTTGTACATCCGAATTACCATTTTCATTTAAGTCAAGTACCAAACTATGTCGCGTTACTTTTTGGTGGTACTTTATTATTGTCATGTGTGTGGCTTTAATTCAAAGTTCGTGACTAGTTTGTGTTTGCTGTGTAAACTTATTGTTAATTGACTTCATCATGACAGCTGCCACATGACGACATTTGATGACAACAAACAAAAGGTTGAACTTTTTAAATGCCACCTTTGTAATTGGATAAAAACTACCTTTTCTGATCATTGAACCTTTGTATAACATGACTAATATTTGGAACATTACGGAGTATTTTTGTAAATTTGTTTGATATAAATCGGTGTGTATATTTTTGGCATAGATCAAGTACCTGCACGTGTTTATGCTAAATACACTCAATAAAAAAACAAAAAAGCTGTAAGAAATAAAGACAATAAGACACGAATTCTTCCTCTGTACCTAACAAATTGAGTTTTATTTATATAGAGAAATAAGGCGCTCGTTTGCGGTTCGGAGGGTCATGAAGGTCCGAGTTCGAACCCCGATGGTGCCACAAACGTTGAGTGCGATTGAAATTCCTTTGGACAAGAAAAAAATTCTAATTGTCTCGTGAAAACCCGGACGAAACTCGTGGAGCTGATACCGGCAGCGATGGTGCATTTGCTGGTTGATCAAGGTTGAGCTCCCAAGAGGTTGCAGCAGAACATTAAATGATGCATGGTGTGGAATGGAGTTTATTTGGGCTACAGTGGTAAAGTGTAATAAGGCCATGTGGAGTTATCAATCAGGGAGGTATAGCGTACTACGCTATATTTGTTTTATTTAAAGTCTATATCAGAAAGAAAAAACATTTTATATGACATCGTTTATAAATCAGACAACTTCTCGAATGTTGTCTGTTGTAGAAATTAAAATTTCTTTAACGTATTATCAATACATTAAATCAATGTGAAACCTTTATTGTTTGTAAGTTAGTTTGTTTGTTTGTTTGTTTCCTTTTACATGTAATTAAAATTGTTTCGATTAATTATCAATTATTAGTGATCATTCTGTGAGCTTCTGTGGCGCTTAAGGTCAAGAAATTTTGGAAAGAGGAAACATTTTGATACGATATTTTTTATAATTCAGACACATTTCCTATGTTTTTTCTGTCTTTCTGGAGGTGCACATATTCTTTGTTGTAAGACGGTGATGGACTATGCAAATACGACACAGGAACCGGGAATAGAAACCAGGGCTCTATTTCATAAAGCTATTTAGGAATATTCTTAAGTATAATTTTGTAAAGTTACTTCAGAACAAGAAAATTTCGAACATTTTCAACTTGGAAGTGATCAAATTTCCCAACTTAAGGCCAATATATTTAAATAATTAAAACATTTCTGACTTTGTTCTATATAGATGAAGTTGTTGGTAATTGACCTTTGACCTAAAATAGTCAAATTAAGATCTGACCTAAAGTTAAGAACATTTTGAAAAAAGATAGGAACTTTTCTGTTTCGTTTTAAATTTTCTTAACAACTTTGGAATAGGAATTACTGACTTTGTTCTATATAGATGAAGTTGTTGGTAATTGACCTTTGACCTAAAATAGTCAAATTAAGATCAGACCTAAAGTTAAGAACATTTTAAAAAAGATAGGAACTTTTCTGTTTCGTTTTAAATTTTCTTAACAACTTTGGGATAGAAATTACATAAAGTGAAAATAATTTAACATTTATCATCCAAAGCTACTTTCGGAAATCGAACTCATTGTTCTTAACATCTAAAATATTTGTGGATTTTTAAATGATTACTGTTCTGCAGACCAACTTAGGAATATTCTTAAATCTTTATGAAATAGGGCCCAGGCCTGTTTTGTGCAAAGCGAGGGAAGAATCGCTACGCTGACCGCGTTATACGCCAGTTGATATATCTTTTATTAAGACAGACTGATGAAAATGATATAAATATTTGTCATGTTTATGCAAGGTGCGGAAAACAAGCGAAGAATTATATTTATACATGTCACCTTGATCTACCAGTAAGGGGGATATCTGAAACCCCCTCAATTTTTCCTGTTGCATAAAAACACAAAAGCAATGGATCAAAAGCATTTAATAAACTCTTTACATACTTTACGGTCATTTTTATGATAAAAATTGGGTTGGGTACCATTTAAGATGGGGCAAAGGTAGGAGGAGAAGGGGCGGCGGGGTTGTAGCATTATTAATTATCATTTGGTGACAATCGTTGCGGAAAATCGTGATTTCCCAATCCGGAAGTACTTTTAAACGCCAACTACATAACGCTATGGCTGATTTTCGTGGTATCGTTGGACAGGACAAGATCATACCTAACTATTTGAATTAATTCTACGCTGCTCGGGTTTCATTTAGTCCAAACAACTTAACTAAGAAGAAGACACTCTCGCCATCACACAAAATAAATGAGCTTTGGAAATAGTGCATTTGACTTCCGTATTCGACATTAATCGGCTCAAATTAAGCTTATACTTGAAATGATGTCAATAACAAACATCGGAAAGACATGCATGCAAGTAAAACGGTAATCTTGTGATCGATGACACAACGGTTTATACTGTTTGGTGGAGAAAAAGACAAAGGTTTGCTTAAGGGCTCTGGCACATATCACCCTTTAGAGCAAAACGTACGCCTGACGTCCTTAATCCCACTATTGTTTTGTTTTATATATTGCTGTTCGTCATGTGTTCGGTAGAAGTATGTTATACGTTTATGTCCGTTATGTATACGTTAGCCATACGGTGGTGTCCGGTTATCACACATTCGGTTGGACGTTATTCATACGTTTAGGCTGTTTACGGTTATGAGTGCCACACTAAATAAAAAACGACGAAGTTTGGAAACGTCATACGTCGATAAGCATACGCTAGAATTTCTGCAGTAAACTGATATTATAAGAAACAAATAATACGTGAGCTTGAACGTATCTTTTTAAGATAATAAGTAAGAGACATCATCCTATTAATTATTGCTCATTGTTCTGCGAATACGTACATCAAACATCACTTTGTTTGTCAGTATGTTTTTGCTAGATAAGATGTAAATGGAAAGGACCGTAATAGGTTTCATATTCATAGTGTCACCAGGTTTCAAACTGTGATTAATGCAAGTCCTAAAGCATTGTATCTTTATTACATTATGCACTTAACAATTGAAATACATATGAAGGACCTGTCAAAATGGCGTAAGAAAAATCAAATAATAAACTCATATCAAAGCATTTTACGTCCGTTGCTGCCCAAAAGGTACGTTTAAATGTATTCGATGCATTTAAATATTTTCTGAGTTTGAAACTTGATACTATGTATTTATTTCAAATTCAATGAAGATTTCAATAATTGAAAGCGGGTGAGATATGTCATTAGATTGAAATATAAGTTCAGTTTGTTTTCTTTGTAATATTTCCAAACACACATTTACAATTTTTAATTTTGCCATGTAAAACATTACTTGCAAAACTTTTGGAAAGGACAGTACTTCTCACACAAAGGAAATTTAAAAGCTATTGCCGTGTATATTCTGTTCTGTGTTTTTATTACTTCATATTGTACGTGTTTGAAAGCAGTGGTTGGAAAATTTTGAATATATTTTATGTTTAGTTATTAGGCATTTTTTCATCTCTCTTTGTCATACTCATTGGGGAATGTTGTTATTATTATTATTGTTTTTTAATTTAATAAAATGTAATATACGTATTAACAAGCCTCAACATAGACAGACATGATTGCCATCGTAAAGGTCACTACCCTTTTAATTACCTTATAAATATTATATTGACTGGAATTTAAGATGCAGCTGAGTTTGGAATGTATGATAACTGTAAGTGGATTGGTTAGTATTGTTTGGGCGGTGATTTTGTCAAAATCATTTAGTTCGGTCCTCCGTAAACATGACCATTGATTAAGTTTTCCAGTCCCTTTATTTCTAAGAATCGATAAATTTCAATTTACCACCGGTGACATGCGTACTACATTTGCCCGCGACTTGCGCTCTACCGAGTGTCCATGTGTAGTTGTTGCGGTGCTTTGGGATTGTAATTTGAATATGCTTGTAGTTTTTATGCAAATACAAAAGTACAAAAGGGACATACACCACTATGGAGTATGGGGTTGTAAACACATGATTTTATCTTTTAGATGTAATTCGTCTTTGGTGTTAGCCACATGAGCCTTTCAACGGCTATTATTTTGCCATACGAAACATTTCCAATTGTTTTATTATTGAAGGCAGACAAAATTATTTCAGTTTGACGAATTAAGAGTTTAAGTGGGTTCGCATAACTAAAATCGCAGAACAAAATAAGGGTCTGTATATCAAAAGGAAATGAATTACATCTTTCTATGAGAGAAGTAACAAGCATGGCCTCGATAATTCTTCATTGTTGTATCTCTTCGAAGCATCCTGAAAGTCATTCTTTTGGAAATGTTTCCTTTTTTAGAATTGTATTTTTATAAGAGTTGCATGCAAGATTCGAAAGTTCTTTCATCTGATTACAGAGAGAATATTAAAGAATCTACTCTTAAGTATTTAATTTCGGAATTGCGGTTTCACTGAATAGATATCAGTATCTATTATACGTGTAATTTTGCAAGGAACTGAGATCTGTCAACTTTCCCATGACACCAAGATGTCAACGTATTTGTTAATTCGTGTCAAAGAAAGTATTGCACAGATTTGACTTTTCAGAGCCACGAGGCCTATGTCTTGGTATTTCTTGAAAATTCAAAGTAATTCAGATTTCATCTTGCCTTTGTTTTTTTAACTTATTTTTAGTATTCCGGAATGTGACAATTAGCATAATACAGGTTATCCACTGTTTGTTCATGCAATGCGAGGTAATATTTATGATGTGTGTTACTATTCGTAGCCAAATTGCATGAAAACGAACAGAGTGTACAGAAAGAATACTTGAAGTTTTATTGTCTTGATATTGTGCAATTTTCGTGCTTTGTCAGCATATATTCTATTGTATTATGTTTTAATGTTGTTCAATTTATTTTATATCGTGTAATTACATTTTTTTGGAATTTAATGATACCTTGGCCTTGTGGACGACCAATAATTACTATTCTTTACTTTACATGTTGTTGTTTTTTACCGATAATTGAACAACAATATTATTAAACCTATGTTATAAATCGAAAATAGGAAATATATATAAAACAAAGAGTCATTTAAAATTAACCTAAAACCAAAAGAAGACCAGAAAATGGGTGGATCATATTCTTGTCACTTCATTAAAAGTTTTACGGGCTTGTCGATAATCCCTTGATCGGATATGAGTGGTTATATGCATGAAACCAGATTGGCATAAGTCCATAATTTAAAAAAAAAAAAAAAAAAAAAACTTTTATCCTTTTTTAAATATGCTCTAAAGCCACGGGGACATAAAAAGAAATGTTTTCATCGCATTTTATCATCATTTATTACATGGCTGAAATTGTAAGTATTCAGTCGGGTCATCTTCGGACAACCTTTTGTAATGATGGTGTCCACCTGCATTTTCTATGGACAGGCTGTGCAGATGGCATTACCCTACAAAGATTCTAAGGCATTCATATAACTTAAAATTAATAATGTCCAAATAATGCATGTCAAGGAAAATAATATTGTTTTTTTAGAAAAGGGAAAAAATGACTTGACTTGGCCTGTATGTATGATTAGCTGAAGTGTTTTATATTGAGAAAAAGATCAAATTTGAGGATCAGGTCTTTGTTTTGGTTATCCTTTTGAAAAACAATACAAACCCGGATTTTCATGGAATATCTCATTGGTTTTAGGTATGGTATTATCTGTATTACAAATATAGAACTCAACCTGATTCTGAAGTTCCCCGTCAGTTTACTAAAGTTAAAAAATGTAATCTGCACCCAATGTTGCTCTGTAAGACTACGATCTGGTGTCTTGCTTTATCCTATAATGAAGACAATGATGTAATGGTAGTTGATTGTTTATTAAATTCCAATGTCTATATGAACACTTTTCAAGATACTGGTGAAAATAGGTAGGGAAAAAAAAGAAGAAAATAATAAGAATTTCCAGCAGATTTTCTGTTGTAAAAATTATTCGACAAATAAGGTGTCATTTTAAAGCTAAGAAAATGCTGCATTTTACTAGGTCATTTTATCTAGTGACAAATGTAATAATTGATTAAAGATAAATTCTACGCAAAAAGGTCCTTGAACTGCTGTGGTCTCTCGCTATATCGTGGTAATGAACTTATATTTAAGGAAATTAAGATAACAAAAACGAGATAAAAGTAACTGTTCAAACAGTGAAAATTATGATTCTTACCTTTTGTTATTTATTTTTCTCTGGGACCTCAGAGACTTCAAAACAGAAAATCTGAAAATCTGAATCTAAAATGTCTGAAAATATCATGTTTCTTTAATCTTCTTGAGTTATTCAAATACTACCATCTCAGATTTATTTGACTTTCCCACTTCTTCAACACACTTGAATAAAATTGCAAAAGTAGCTATCTAAACACAATTAAGCACTAGTCTTTATTTTAATTAAAGATTAATTTCCATGGTCTCTGTTTATGCCCAAAGGTGGAAATTTAAAAATGTTTTCTTTGTTTCTCCGTATCTTTCTCTTCTGTTAGTTTCCCTTTCTTTTAACTTTATCATTATTTTAAGATAAAGTGTTAGAGACAAATTAATGTGAATATAAGTTTCCGATAAAAGTATAGGTTTACAATTTTCGGCATGCTTTTTTTTAAATAGCACGATCCAGGCAACGGATTTGTCATTTCTTTTTCGTATACTTGAAAAAAACAACATAGTAATTTATATTGTATATCTAATAACTATAAATTTGAAAACTTTATAGTTAATAACTATCTCTGAATATATTTAAGACAACATTTTAAAAATCGGCCAACAACACTTAAAGCGCATATTCTTTATCAAATTAATTATTCAAAATTATGAGGCATACATCGCTTCTTAAATGCATTCCCTGGACATATTGTATAATAATTGACATTATATTTCTTCAGTTATGATTATACGACCTGTTAATAAAGCAAATGTAAACATCACACGGATCTTTTAAAAGATTGCCTATACAGCAAAAAATGATTTGCAACTTAAAATCATCTTCATTATTATTCCATCCATTCTACTGGGACTACTGTACTGATACACAACCTTTCGTCTTTTTTGATTCATATAAAACTTACTTGCACAGATG
>JXSR01S024443.1:21494-33618 GCA_000969725.1 Ophiothrix spiculata
AAATACACCACCTTATAATATTGGCATTATCAGATTTCACGTCAAACTTCCTTAAAGAAAATGTGTGACTTTTACCAAATACACCTTCTCAGTCAAAAATATGCCATTTTTATAGTTTCGAGTGTAGATACATGTTTTGTGTGTGTGTGTGTGTGTGTGAAATGTAACTGCATAAACCATTAAAAACAATACTATTTGGATAAGATATCGCAAATGTGTTACAGTCTACGGTATACTACCATACGTATTTAATTTCAACTTAATATTCTTACATTTTCCAAGACGTGTGGTTACAATTATCTACTTGATACCATTTTCCCCTAAATACGTAAAGCATTTTTTTAAACCCATGTTTTTTATTTTTTTAAAGTAACCAAAAAAAACAACCAAGAAACAGATCTCTAATATTTGATTGTGCTATTTCTGACGCAATTAGAATTTACCTACTTTTTGGTTATTTGAATAAACAATTGGGAGGTGGAATTTCGAAAAAGTAGTGGGTGTCACTTTTCTGTGACATTGTCATGGTGTTATTTTAATTTCGTAATGACTTTCTAATATTATTTTACAGGCTGTGACATCGCTGACAGCCAGAGTATTGCTACAATTGACACGGATGAACTTGAGAATTGGGGCCTGGATCGCGTAAGGGATTCGTTTCAAAGAGGACTTCATGGAATAACAATGTTGATAGAATCAGTCAAACCTCTAAGGTGTTCAATCACCTATAGAGAAATGGAGAGTGTGAGAGGAGATATTAAATATTATGCAAGACAAGCGTATTTGCATATAAAGGATTCGAGTGACAAGGCAATATTGTTAAATAACGAACTTGATAAGCGAATCGAAAAACTATTGTGTGAACAAGGTCAGAAAGAACAGGAGGTCAAGCAAAAAGAAACTGAGATCAAAATGATCCGTGCAGATATTAAAGAAAAAGAAACACAATTAAAAAATGAGAAACTTGAATTGTTTAATGCAGGATGTAGATGTCGAGAAGCGGAAGACGCCTTAAAGAAAGCAGCAAAGCAACTCGAAGAAAAGAAGAAAGAACAGGCTGTCGTTGCTGGAGTTGGTGCTGGAGTTGGTGTTGCAGTAACTTTTATTCCTGTTGTTGGATTAATTGCTGGACCAGCTGTAATTGCCACGACGACGGCAGTCAGTTTAACAGCACTAGAAAAAAATAAAGATGCAGCAAGAGACATGCGCAATACAGCCAATCAAAATTTGAATGAGCAAAAGCAGAAATTAAACGATAAAAAATCACAGATCAATAAATTTCAAAGTCAGCTTAATGCCACTGAAGCTAAAAGGAGTAACCTAGATGCCACAATAGGGCAACTGAAACAGACAATAGGCGATCTTCGAAATCAGTATGCGGCACAGAGTGATGTGAGCGAAATGCTGAAGCATTGTGTTCGTTTTATTTCGGGAGCTGCTGATAGAGCAGAGGTTTTGCATGATCAAGTACAATTTCTATACAATTTGGAAGCTTTAGCAAGTCCACTTACGGAACTTGTCACACATCTTGCTCTTCCACAAACATCTCACTTGTATCTTAATTGGGGCAACGAGGGTATTGATCAGTTCATTACCAAGCTCAAAATGATTGCAGATGCTGATGATCATTGGAAACAAGAAAACGTCCTTGAGTTCCGTAAAGGTAATGATTGATATATGAAGAGTTTGTTTCCAAAAGGAAATAACTCCAAAAATTGAAATGGGAGAAAAACACACCTTTTTAATTACAGGCCCATTTGACATTTATATTAATCTTGAAGGTGGATAAATAATATTAAGACATATGCTAGTGAGTAAAATGTAATCAGTTTCAGAAATTTGAAGGATTTTACAAACAATATCAAAAAGGCATGTTTCTTGTGCTATAGGCCTGTTTAAACCTCTCAGTATGTTTATCTACCGGCACGTATGAACTTTAAATCGTGCATTATCTCTATTACTGCATAAATAATAGACATATCGTCGGCAACATCACATACTGACGTATCTATAAAATACGCATTTTGAGAAAAACGGCTTTGAAAAAATATTGTACAGTAAATGAAAATACATAAGCGTAATCAAATGTATTCAAAAAAGTAGGAAGTTTTAACAGGTTTTAGTTGCTATTTTATCTCTAGGTACTGTTATTTGCATGAAAATCGAATACGTCTATATGTGAAATGGAAAATGGTCGCGAAATTATAAGTCTTGGGGAATACGCCGCATATACGTCAGTATGTGAAATCGAGGTGATCCTAATATCACTGCGAAATTGGGAATACGTCCCGCAGATACGCCTGTATGTGAAACACTTGGGCGAATACGTTACGCGGATACGTCACTGTGTGAAATTGCAAATACTCATTACACGTTACTTGCCTTAAACTTTTGTACAGTTGATTTTGACATTTCACCGGTAATAAATCATCCAATATTTAGTCAACAACCCATTAAGTTACCCTTTGCATGCCTTGAAGGTCAGGAATATGCCTTGAGGGTATCATTGTGTCCTTCACAACCCTCAAAGTAGACCACCTAGTAGTGGGTTGGTTAAATATTGGATGATTTATTACCAGTGAAATGTCAAAATCAGTGGTACAAAAGTTTAAGGCAAGTAATGTGTAATGTTAAAAATACAGATACGACAAATTATCTGAGCTTGCGCATTATAGATTTTCGTCAAATACGTCTGTATGTGATAACGTGAAATCATAGAAATGACTCATGCGTCAAAATTAGTTACTTAATACGTAATTAATTAAACAATTTTATGTTCTGAAATTTAGGTCATATGTAGAGGACATTCAAATTTCCTTATGTGCCAAATTTCACAAAAACCTCAAAATATCAGATACGCCAGTATGTGATGTGTCCGACGATATGGATGGTCAGGTCGATTAAACTTGATTAACACTTAAGTGGTCAAGGGGGGGGGGGGGGGTCCATATGGACCCAACATATGTTTTTTGCGCGTCAGTGCATAAACGCGAAGAAATTTTTCATCGCCCTTCTATGTATTTGTCTAACTTTACCATACCCTTCACCTGGTGGCAAAAAAATTTAAATCGACCCACCCCTTCCAATACTAATTAGCATAAATAAGCATTTTCGAGGGCGCTCTTCAAATTTGTTTTGTCCATAAAATCGTAACGGAACAACTTTTTTCAAATTTTATTTCAGGAATGTATTTGCACTTACATACTGCAAATATCAGCCAAATTTTATTGAAAAATTCCATTGGGAAGTGAGTTTTCAATTTTTTTGGCGAGAAAATGTTGTCGCGATATGGACAATTTTGTTTTGGCTGCCATTTTGAAACGGTTTATCTGATTTTCAATTTGTTTTCTTTGTTTTTGTTCTTTTGAAGTATATACTTTACCTGTAACCAGAGTTTCAACGTAAAATTCCTTCGCGTAAGCGCTTATTCGGTAATGGGTCCATATGGATCCCCCCCCCCCTTGACTACTAACGGACATGTGGAGGACCTTGACCACTTAAGTGTTAATAGAATAATCAGAATAATAGAATTTTATACAGAGTTGGTAAAATCCCTTTGAAACCATGCCTGTCTCACCAGCAGTTTAAATTTGCCTGGGAGTTGTAATCAATGATAACAAATGACCAAGACATGGGATATGCATATCAAACTCTGGGTTAGTCTTTTGCTCAATCAACAATTCATTGCTTAATAATGTAATTAATAAAATATGATTTTTAAATCATATTTTATTAATTACATTATTTAGTTAAAACTAAACACTACGGTAAACTTGATTTTTTTTAGCTTGCTTCAAAGTATCATTATTCAATTTCACCGTGTCCTTTTTTATAAACAAGAAGCACTTCAATTTTACCATTAGCAACAACCCAGCTATATTCAGTAAAATGACCATACAACGGCGCATAAAAGGAAGGCTGCCACAGGTAAACACCTCCAGTGGGTATGATACTATATGTGACCTTCCAGCCCGTATGAGCAGTAAATGCCAGAAACTTCATTTTGTGCTACAAGTGGAAATACATGTCAAGGTCATAATTTGTCGAAATTGATTTTTTGACAGATTGACAATCCTAGTGCTTACTACAACATACCAGCAAAGTTTCATTTCAAGAAAATGATAGGAAATGTGAAATAAATGGGCATATTCTTAAGACGATCAACAGAAAATTATAGGGCTTACTAACTTTTGAACGCGTTTATTTCAGTCACACGTTTTACTCCCTGAAAACCTTTGACGGACCATAACTTGTCTTCTGGAAATCGTGTTCATTAAGGTGTCATTTTAATCCTTAAAATATGGTCTTTACAAATAATTAAAAAAATGAAAATGAAAAGAGCTGGCATTTACTGCTGCTTTGGGCTGGACGGTCACATATAATGTATCTCTCAAAGGTCATCTCTCAAATCCAGTATGTGGGGAAGGCTAGAGATCTTTTATGATTAATTATTACGAGAAACACATAATTTTGAAGGTTTATGAAGCTGAACACCCATATTAGGCTGATTTTGAAAAAATCAAAGTTTTGATTTTTTATCGGGCTACCCTCTCATTTTGTGCATTAGGGGTAAGAAACACCACATACAAAAGTTTACCACTTTTCATGATTATTTAGGGGGTGCTACCGACCTCTGAACTTTTGTGTGTTAAGTCAATGGGATTTTAAGACATGTTTTAAAATGCCTTCAAAATTCATCATTTGTTAAAATGATTGTATTTATATCAATATGTGTTGTGTATAAGGGTCTAATCGAAGCAATTGGCTGAAAAATGTCAGAAACAGTCATCAAATAGACATAAAAATGCAATTTGTTGAAAATTCTATCATTTGGGTGGCAGCAAAAGATCCAACAGCCATGGCCTCTTGATAGAATAATTCTGTTTGTTTAATTTAGAAACAATTATAGTGTATCAATTGTTTCAAATCTGTATCCGTTGTTGATGTGATCCTTTTTTATTTAACACACCTTGAGCATAACTCACAATCACTTTAATATTTTTTGTCCTGAGAAAACAACATAAAGGTTAAAAAAGTCGAACACTTGAAAAGCAGCCCAAGAAACAGAACTTACTTTTTGAAAGGCCATCAAAATTTGGAATTTAATTAATGAAATAATGATTCTGAATCAAGGTTTGTTTGTTAACATCATCAACTAGTTCAAAGTTCATTTTCTGCCATAGCTTGTCAAATGCAAGTTGCACCCTGGTAATCATATCACAGTACTAAAATCAAGAGTATCATATGAGCTTTACATTGTATTGAACCTGGGTGTCAAAACACTTGAAACTGTTACAAATATTCAATGAAGGATGAAAGTGCAAATCCTGTAAAGTGGTGTTAAGCATGTGGGTCATTAATCAAATATAAAATGCTTGTGGGTCCAGTTATGTAACATTCATTGAAATTTGTTGTAATAGTTGGGGTAATGAGATGATTATTTTCTATAATTTATGTTTCTGACAAGTTAGACTTCTGCAATAACTGTATTTTCAATAACTAATTCATCCTGCTATTTGAAACTGTGTGTTGTGTCAAATTCTAAACTAGTTTAGGTCTAAATATCAAGGCTGTGTTATTAATAGGGTTTACTCCCACACCAGAGTTTTTTGTTTTTTCAATTTTGTGAATTACATTGAACTTGAAATCAATACCTTTGCATGTTTTAAGGAAGATTGACATTTTAACTAAAACATGAGGACATAATTTTTCACATTTTCTTCTACAGTCAGGAGAAAATCGCCAAGATTTAAAACAGTCCTAAAAGCCCATAGACTTTACATGCAAAAGTTCAGAGGTCGGTAGCACCTTCTAAATATCAATGAAAAGTGACAACATTTTACAAGTGATGTTTTTAACCCATAATGCACCAAATGAGAGGGTAGCCCGATAGAAAATCAAAATTTCTTTTTTTTCAAAATCAGCCTAACCCATATCTATGGTTCAAACTAAACAGGTATGAATAATCAATAGCTATTGCACTGCTATTGAAACTGTTATATTTCTGGGTTGAATAGAGTCATGAAAATGGCTTAACTGACCAACCGTGTTAGTTTGGTTTGGCCAATTTATGATAAAATGGCCGATCTCACAGGCGTTAGTTAGGTCATTTTTATTTTGATTTAGTAGGAGATTTTCAAGGTCGCATTTTGTAAATAATGCTCACAGTTGGTGCTTCGTAGTCTACGGAACTTATTTATTCAAATATGTCAATTTGTTAGTTAGGCAGTTATTTTATTAGGGTGACGATATGAAATAGTCCGAGAGTGTAGTGTAGACTTGCTTTTAGTAAGTCTGTTTTACAGACCCTGTTTAAATTCCGTTATTTAGAACTTTATAGCTTTAAAATTTTGATTTGGTGGCCAATTTTGCAAAAAATCCGGTTTTTATACATGTTATACATGAAAGGCCTTTATGACATCATAATTACATAACGCTTTGGCCTATTTTCGTAAATGTTGGTATTGTTGGATTGGGAGGACCATACATACCTATCTATAGATAGCAAAACTAAGTTTAAAGGGGGTTCCGTTCCCAATATATAAAAGGCTTAGAGTAAGGTTAAATGTGATGGCTCACCCCGAAAGGGGGGGGGGGGGGCTTTGCAGATGATATCAATTTTGATTTCATCATTATATCTATTACATCATTTTCTAAACTTTAAAAATAACATCTTTTCCCTTTATTTTTGCTGCCTATTTTCATCTGTTTCTCGAAAAGTGTTCTCTCTCAAAGTCCCCCTTTTCGGGGTGAGTCATCACATTAATGTCCACACTTGCATGCGCCAAGAGAATGTTTGGATGCAAAACACGAAGTGATATGAGCAACCTTGTAATCTTTCAGGTTTTACACGAACTAACAATTATACATTCATATTCATATTTTACATATCCTAGATCACAAAGTTTTAATGGCATCAGATGAAGAAAAACAGGTTATGGTAAAGGTGGCTGCAGTAGAACAGGCGAGTGACTATTTCCACTCAGACGACACCATTCGTGAGGAGAGAAATATTACGCTATCTAAGTATGCAGGGTGGGAGCAATTTCTGATTCCTGCCCCGATGACTATTGCATTCCTGGGACAACTCATGCTCATTTCAACATTCAGGGACTTCGCTTTGAACAACAAGGCACCTAAAGGCGGGTTCAAGTTTCTTCGGAACCCGATGTCATTCAGAGCTTCTGTCTTACAGGTATCCATTGTAAATCATATTTACATTAGGGCGCACCATTAGATTTCCAGGGGGCATGACATTTTTGGGATAAAAATGATGAAATTCTTCCTCCATAGGCAGAAGAACAAAAAGTCACCCCTGAACATGGAATAGGGAAAAAACAGTAATTTCTAAGAAAAAAAAAACTTCCTGCTCTTGTAAACTTACTGTCTAAGTGTCCAGCTTTCGTCTTCACGGGTTGAAGACTTGATCACAACTGGCTTGATCCGTTGCTACTCCTATAAGTCTTGACAGTAGTCTCTTTTACATGTTTAGATGCTATCAGCAACGAATCAGACTGTGAAGATGAAAGCTAAACAGTAAGTTTACTTTCCCGGATTTGTCTAGCATAAAATATATCAAGCTCTTTTTGACCAATATTAATCGATAGCTTGACATGAATATCGATACTGCAAAGCCATTATTGGAATCCCTGGCAGGACTTTTTAGTATGTTATTTAGCTCGAAGTGGTGTGCTTTGTGAAAGAGCAATGGAATGTACATATATTCTTCAAAGATGTTCAAAATTATCAAAGTATAACTCAATACCTATCTAGACAATATAATAATTCTTCTTTTTGCTTTGTTTACTTTAATGAATAAAAGTACTAGGTAAGAATTCACAGCTCTTTTACAATTTAATAATACCTCCATCCTTCTCAATCGATCTATGCAAAATCATTTTATTTTGTAATGCAAGGACGTACGAAACAGTGGACAGGGGGCACTTGATCCCTCTGGCTCGAAAAAGTTGGACGCAGGCTGGCCAAATATCAAAATATCGGGACGATATTTTACCACTTTTTACTCTCGAGATTACTTTTCCGTAAATTTTTAGTCAAAATGAGCCCATTTTAGCACAAGGGTTTATATCGATTTTTTCTAAAAATTGAAAAATTTCACGCGCTACGCGCGCATTAAAATCAAATTGACGGTATATACATCGGAATACATCGAATTTCGGGACGGTACATCTGTTTACCCCGCTTACATGCCTTCACTAAACTCAGTGAACATGTCTTTATTTTTCAGGTTTCAAATTCCGGTTGGAAAGCATTTCATACTGCTAACAGAAGTATGGACCAGATCCGAATGTACCTAAACACCGTGCCACTACATGTGCAATCTGTTTTCAATATACTAGAATCTGCTTCCAACGAAGAGGTTCAACATGTTCTGCCACCTACCATGATGGCCATTAAAAATGTGGCTGATAAATGTCTTCAAGTAGCTAAGAAGACAGAGGATGGTTTTATCCAAGTTATGGATATCATAGCCGAATTGCAGGAAGCCTGTGTATCAACGAAAGGTCATTATGAGAGCCAGCGACAATACGCAAAAAGCAGCCTTGAAGCTGCAAAGGAGGAGAAACGCGTTATTGAAGAGGAAAAAGAACAACTTAAAAAACAACAAGAGAAGCTGCTGCAGACAATCCAAGAAGCAGAAAAGCAGTTCAGTGAATCAGTCACATCCTTACCAAGTGTAGGCAAGGTGTTTGGAATGGCTATCGTAGAAGGTATCGTAGACGGGGCTACTGTGGTTTTAGATGGAGTATCAAAGCCATTGAACATGTTGAAGAAAGCAAAAACCGTGGTTGGAGATTTGAAGAGGAAATCAAAGAACACGTGTGAAAAAACAAACAAAACTCCTGAAGATAAAGACATAGATCAGGTGTTAGATGAACCATCAAGGAAATCTCATCAGCAAGTACCCAGTCTTTACAAAATAGTGAACAATTTGGTGAATACTTTCGTTCACGGAGATTCATTGAACAAATCTGAAGTCCAGAATAGTGATAAGATGATGCACTTTGAAGGACAAGTGGGGTTTGTTATCAAACATCTGGAAGGAGTAGAGACCTGTCAAATTAGGACGGAAATCTTACAGCTGTCTGCCCGTATCAAATCTATCTGTACGCGATTGGATGAAATAAAACGAAACATTTCAGGCATTGATCCAGCGGAAGCTGAGGAACTCGCCAAGGCAATGATCAAGCTACAAGACGATACGATAGAGCTATTTTCAACAAGCCAATCTGCAATGAACTCATGTCCTCGTCAACGACCACCAAATATGAAAACATTACAGTCACGCTATGGCAACGATGAAGGAGCAGTGAGAAGCACTATCAACAAGGCAAGGGTAAAAGCAGAGGGATCTTTGGAACTTCTCAAAAAAGCGCAAGACGACTATGCTAAATCCTCAGAAAAAGTAGCACATGCAAGTGAACGAATGTCTACTGTTCTTGCCGAAATGGCCAAACTTGACATGGAAAAGCTTACCTTTGAAGAGATCATAGACATTTTACACAGGGGACTTTCTGCGCTTGGTGACATGAGGAAGCAGTGGGGAAAGATTGTACACTTTTTTCAGACGATAACCAACATAATCGACTGTTCTTTGGATGTAAGTCTGCACAAGTTTCTAGACATCTCACAGAAAGCAAAGTCGTGTGCTGTTGAAGGATATACTCTCTCGCACTTGAAGAGAGACATGTTGCATCGAGAAGCCATTCACATCTCAGAACTGGTTGGGTTCGTGACTTTAGTTGCAGAAAGCTACCTAGAGGTGTCAGCATGCCATGTAATGCCCAAACTCGACGGTTTGCATAAATTGCTTTGCTATGATCCGCAGAAAGACAAGCACGTCATCCAACAAAGACAACTTGCACTACAGGATGAATGCACAGATGCTCAGAGGGAGATTGCTGATATGATCGAGAGGAAAAGAAGGGAGTATCATCATGTTATGGAACGGAGAATAGCAGCCTTGCAGCACGAGATGTCACGAGTCATTTCAGTGCAAGAACCAAGTGGTAAACCCGCAATAACATCGGAGGCGATGGCAACAGAAGCAAATACATCAGAAGTTAGTTGCGATGACTTTATATGAGATCCGTAGAAAATCCCTTTAGTGTCATCCATGGACTTGAACAGTCCGGACAAATTGCCCAATACGCAAACTTGCCCATTTAGGCAATCAACAGTGATCAATTGTATTTCTGTTTAGATAATCTCAAAATTTTTTGGTCTGGATTGCTTTACAGCATCAAGGTCAAGGACACTATTTCGAAATTTTAGCGAATACAAGGATATTGACCTCAAGTTACCTGAGAAGATCAAGCGAGTGTCTTTGTAAATTGAATTGTTGAGTATATTTTGTTTCTGATATCTAACGGAATCGCATTTATCATAGCACAAACCAGTAAAGAAATGATTTGGGTGGCCATTTTTGCCAACATTCCGAGAAACCTGAAATACCTTTGTGACGTCATAATTGCGTAACATTTTGAACGATTTTTGTGATCTTGGTATAGTTGGATAGAAGATAACCATTACCTATTTATCGATAGCAAAATCAAGTTCTAAAAATTTAGGATGGGGATTGTGACAACCCCAACCCCCTTGGTTAGACGTGTTACAAAAAAGGCTTGGTTAGACGAAGCTTATTTGTATAGAACATATCGATAATTGACATATCCCGCCGTTGATGGGGTAAATCCACAGAACCGGACGGGGAATCGGAATTCAGAACGAGGCCAAATATGATCAACACACTACTTGCCCTCGCTCTGAGATGAAAGTGTATCAAAAACACCCAATTTACAAAATAATTTATTAAAAATGGCTTTGAATGCAACAATAAGAAGATTTCTTCTCCAATAAGTATTTAAGCATGTTTCATATTCATTATGGAGCTTGTTCTGAAATTCAAATTCAAAATACAATTTAATGCATGGTAATGGGTTTCAGTTAGTATGAAACTGTATCAAATACACCCAATGTTTAAAATAATTGGCGGAGAAACACTTTAATGGTAACCAGAGAAACCCCCTTACCAAAAATAGGAGGGAACATGTTTAAAATCCAGTACTAGAGCCTGTACTGAGATCCAAAATGTCCGCTAAAATAAAAATTTAATGCACAAAATTGTGTTTGAAACTGTATCAAATGCACCAAATGTGCAAAATAATTGATCAAAAATGGCTTTTAGGGTAGCAATAGGAACATTTCTTCACATATAATGTTGTTGTCATGTTTAAAATCTATTATGGGGCCTTT
Organism: Ophiothrix spiculata; assembly: GCA_000969725.1. NCBI lineage: Eukaryota > Metazoa > Echinodermata > Ophiuroidea > Amphilepidida > Ophiotrichidae > Ophiothrix > Ophiothrix spiculata. The sequence continues at coordinate 32,772 of JXSR01S024443.1, forward strand.
ACTGTGATCCAAAATGGCCACCACTGTACATCCCCTTGACTAGGAACCTGCAGGAGGCGATTGATGTCATCTAGGAACATGCACGAGGCGATTGATGTCATCTTCATACCCCTACATAAGCTGCATGGTAGAAATGGAGACATGTAGTGTAATAAAGTCCAGTAAAATCTTAATAACACAACCAAAGTTCAGTTGTTTGATACCATGTTAAAGGTCGGGGTTTCTTCTATACATTGAAACCAAAATTATGGGAATTGGTAGATGGAAATGAAACAACACTAACCACAAAATATTCATTTTTGTTGACGGTCTGCAGGAGCGTATATAGTAATGTAATCAAAAATTAGGGATGTTACCAGATATGAGATATTGACGCCCTAGATCATGATTAGTACATATGTATAACGTTGTTATTTCATTACAGACCATTATAATGTTTTATTTTTGAATTTGATTCAATTATCTTATTTGCTAAACACATGTGGTTGAACCTATTTTGTTTCAGCTTGTTATATGGATGGAGTTTTAAGAAATATGGATTTTTACCAACACAAGTTTGTGCTACTATGTAACGGATTTTGGGCGCCTTTATATGTGCAAAATCTGTAAACACTATTTAGACGTGATAGGACATGACATAACAATGTTCGCACGATGTAGATCAATTCTGTCAATGAGTCTATTTATTTGATTACGTCATGTCCAGAAAGGCTTTGATTGTTTTGATTCAGTGCTTTACAATACGCCGGGACAGTTGTGACGTCATAATTTATGCACAATGACTTACACGTGCGTTTTGGACCCAAACAAACGGTGAGGCCATTTTTGCCACACGTAAAGTCTATGG
>JXSR01S024444.1:11448-35825 GCA_000969725.1 Ophiothrix spiculata
TGGTTGCCATGTTAAGTTATTAATTTGTTAAATTTATTTCTTAACAAGCATAGGCCTATATTTAAGCAACCCCGTGATGAATAATATAAAAATATTATATAATATAAAACTCAAAAAAAAAAAAATGTCTACTGGCTTCAAGGAATCTGGTTCGCCACCAAGACTGACAAGTTGGTCTGCATTACACAAAACCATTTTTTCCCCTTTAAAATCAATAAGATTTTAAGTGATATGGAGTTACAAATACATAAACAAAATTTAAGTACTCGCTGCAGAATGTGCCTAAATAAGTGCAAACCATCATTATTGAAGCCATTTCCATCAGCAGTAAGTGAGTTCATTAGGGATGTGTATGTTGTAGATCTGTCTAAAGATGACTCCTATGCCGTTCCAACCCCTAAGTTGTGTAACAGTTGTAGAGGAAGAATCAACAGATTCCTTTTGGCTGAAGAGGATAGTAAAGGTGACCTCCCTCTGCCAATAATTGTCCCAGTCAGCCCACACAGCAGTGAATGTGATTCTTGTCGTTCGGCCAAACAGACAGGAAAACCGAAGAGGACTGATTATTTAGCCATGGTGTCACCAGCACTGGTAAACCAGAAGAGGCATTGTTCAAAATGTCGAGCGAAGGTTCATCAGCTCTTAACGAGCCTTCCTCCTGATCAAATGAAGATAGAGATCATACAGAGTGCGATAAGTTGTGATCCATGTTTAGATAATCTTTCTTCTTCTAAAAGAAGGGATGAAAACGGACCTGGGGGCCAAACGGAAGGAGTAAAGAGACAGAAAACAGCACATCAGCCATCAACATCACAGGAACCATCAATATCACAGGAACCCACTGTTGTTCGACAATTAAATTTTGAACGAAGGCTCTCTATTCATCCCCACTTCAATGTTAACAGCATTCCAGTCCAGCAATTTAGCAAGTCAGTGCAGGATGTTGCCACCATATTTGCATGCTCCAATTGTCATAATATTCCGATGTTACCAGTCCATTCTAGCATCTGTGGGCATATCTTCTGTGCAGATTGCGTTCAGGATTCACTTGAATTAGATTATTGTTGTCCCAGGTGTGAATCTAGATTGGCTAGAGGTTCAGAGCTTGGAAAAGAGCTGAAAGCGATTCATAGCAACTTGACTGTATCATGCAAGTTTGAAGGGGCTGGCTGCAATGAGCTTGTAAAGGTTGGTGCTTTGAAGAGTCACAATGACACCTGCAAGTTTAAAGACAAGCCAGTGAAGATGAAGCGCACTTTCTTCACTGTACCAAACAAGTCGTTGCAGGAAGTCGGGGAGGCCTACGCTGCTAAAAGACTTGCTGACATAGATGCCAAAGTCAATGAATTTTGCCAGACACATTTCAAAGATCAATCAGATGTTTAATTTTCCATGCTCTGTGCACATCTCCGCAAACTAGATGACCCAAGAAAGGACAAGGTGCATCGGATTTGGGATGAGAAATTGGAAGGGCCAATGACATTGGACGAATGCCTTGCCTTGCGAGTCACCAATTTGCAAAGCAAAGGCAGATACCAAGCCCAGTATGATTTTTTTAAACAATGTAATAAGGAAATATTACAACATCCGAGTAAAGTTATCCGCCATGAGGCAACATTCCTGCCTGGCAACACTAGGTACAAGCTGGAATCTGTTGACATTGATGGAGATGACTTTCATCATACACCCGTCAAGAACACAAATTCAAATGTATACCAACTTGTTAGTCACGGTGAAGAACCTGATTCCTTGAAGCCAGTAGATATCAATGAAAGCTTTGCTTTTACCTGATTTTGATCGGGCTGAGCCAAATTGCAAAGGTGTACGGTGGCCTTATGCTGATGCTATAGCAAAGACACTAGAAGAGCTGAATGAACACATTGAGGAAACCATGGCAAAAAATAAAATGGATCCTAATGATGGTGATGTCATCTTTATTGTCACAATTAAAGACGGTGCTGACGGAATGGGTTCAGTCTCTCAGTTTAAGGAAAAAGCTCATGCCTTGCTTCCAGATAATGCTTTCCGCTACACCTTTGCAATAACATCTATTGTGGCAGAAACACAGAAAGGACCTGTAGATATCTACAAACCATCCAATTCTAATAGTGTACGAATGAACCGCCCACTTCTAGAGGCCATTGCAGAGGAGAATAGTGCTACCACATCATCTCTCATCATGGAGCCAATTTTGATGGAAAGAGAGCGGCTTATATCATCAACAAAGAAAGTACACATTGGGAATGGTATTTACAGGCGATTTTCTTTCAAGATGTTTTTCTCCATGATAGATGAAAAACTTGACAGGGCAGAGAGTGGTCTTATGGGTAGCGGATCAAGCTATATGTGCACATCCCAAGAATCTGCAAAATCAGTTAGGAACTTACCAAATTTCCCGAACCCATGATGAAACTCTTGACATTGGTAAATATAATTATGATAACCCTGATAAGCTGAGCACACAGCAACTGAAAGTAATTTCACAGGGTATCAATTCTGTTCCCCTTGTCAAGGCTGATGCACGGAATAAAGGTATAAAAGCAAGAAGAAATCCAAACCACCGGTTATTGGACGTCTGAGTGCCAAGAAGCATTCAATTTGTTATGTCAGAAGCTGATCGAGCCACCAATCTTTGCATTTTTTGTCAGCGCCCTGTGAGATAAAGTCAAGAACCTTTTGGAGTGGAGTTTAATAAGAATAAAAAGATGTAGGTGAGGTGAATGCTAGTTTGTGTAAGATTTGGAAAAAATAGGATTGAGAAATTGTAAAATTCCTTCAGGTGGCATGAGTCTTATATAAGTGTCATGTGAATGCTGATCTGTGATTGGTCGAAAGTGAGATGGTTTGATCAGGAGATGAGGATTGTGAAATGGAAAGTTTGATTCGAAGGTGTGTTCCTCTCTGATTGGTTAAAATATTTGCTTAGGTAATGTCTTTTATGAAATATATTCTGAGATGAAATTTAGTGAAGCTTGACTCTTGTTTTAATCATGGAAGGTTTCTAAAGGCTCGGTGATCCAGAACTGCTGCATTATCTCTTCAACCACCGTAGTGATCGTATAGACTCATTGATCGCGTGTGCAGGAGTGCGGTGAAGTGATCGAAGTATGGCGTCAATGATGTTGTACGTTATAAGTGGTATAACCGAGAGGTCCGACGGACGGAAGACGTTTCATGCTATCATGAAAGGAAATAAGCATGTTGTAGTGTTTCTGCCTGGATCAACAGATCAGTGTTTTCCAGAAATTAAAGAGAAACAATGTATCATAATCAATGAGAGCGGATTGCAACCACGAATGGATGCGGATGCATGCAGAGGTCATATATATAAAAAAAGGTAATCGGCAGGGTTCCTGTCTCTTCAGAGACAGGTCTTAGTCTAGTTACTTTTATTTCCTCATGGCTATGCCTACAATAGAACCCTTTCCTGTCAGTATGAACCCTAATACGGTATCCACAAGATGGGAAAAATGGTTACGTCGATTCAAAAGTGCCATATTAGGATTCAACATAAAAGACGATACTCGTAAACAAGCATTTCTTTAACATTATGCTGGAGAAGAAGTGGCTGACATTTTTGAAACTAATTTGCCCGACACTGGCGAAACCAAAGATTTCAAAAAGGCAATTGATGCCTCAAACTTATTTCATACCCATGCCGTATGGGCATGACTCTCAAACTGTATGAGAGTGTCCTTTTTTTCCAAAACCAAAGTGAGTCGATAGAAAAAGGGCTACATTGATTTTGTATTTTAGCACTGATGGTTCAGTGAAACTTTTCTTTCAACTACATCGATCTATTTTAACACTGATGGTTCAGTGAAACTTTTCTTTCAACTACATCGATCTATTTTAACACTGATGTTTCAGTGAACTTTTCTTTCAACAACATCGATCTATTTTAACACTGTAATGGTTCAGTGAAACCTTCTTTTATAACTACATTGAGTGCATCTAATTCACATCTATTCAACACTGATGGCTCAGTTTAACTTTAATTCGACGACACAGATGATTCAGTGAATTTTTGTAAAAACTTGTAGCAGTTGATGGTACTACTTATAACTTTTAGCTGTTGTATCATTTACTACAGTTTTCACTTCATGTATTTTTCTACATGTTAACAACACTACATTATCATGGGTGACCATTGGCGACCAACATCTTCGAGCTGATTCCCCAAAAGTGTTGTTAAACGTATCAAACAAACTTTGCGCAAATTCAGCCCACATGCGCCTAAGGATACTGGTTCAAGAACCAACTTGCTGGCGAACCGTCGTGGTCCAGTTCGCTCGAACTGACCGAAAGCTGTTCTTTTTATAATTTTTCATAGTTGGTGATACGAACATTTAGGAAGAATTTACCACCATACACAACTTTTTATGGAATATAAGAAAGAGGATCCGGAATGTACAGGTTGCGTCTTAAACAAGCTAACCTCCATTTGTTACTTATGGATTGAGACATCAAAATGAACCAATTGCATTACTGTTGTCCAGTGACTTGTTTGTTGAAATATGTTAAATGACAGATTGACTAATTTGTTTTTCTTGTCTTTCAGGTGACGAACATTGAGAGCTACAAGCTGAACAGTTTGAATTTGGTACTTATGATGGTGGTAACTATGTTGAATTTCTTGGTCGCAGAAGTAAGACATATCATGGAGGCTTGGGCAAACATCATGTTCCGAAGCGCACTACGATGATCCATATAACCCACGGTCTTTATATCAACTGCTGTTTCAATACTTGCAATTAATTCCAAGTACAGGATCATTTTATCGCAGACCTTTAGATGCAACAGATTTTGAGCCTATTGGATTCTCCAACCAGGTCAATGGGGTCAATATCTTGAAAAAGCTTGTGAGTCACATGATGCAAGAAGGTGGATATGATGGTTACTACACAAACCATTCCTTGAAAAGAACCTGGGCAAAGAAAGAGACTGTTTATTAACTTTAATGATCCCCAGATTGTGTAGTCCTGAACTGGACACACATCGAATGTTGTTGAAAGATATAAAAAGATGTCCACAAAGTTGTCAAATATGTATTGACTGTCAAGTTTTGGAGAAATGGCATTCAATATATGGATTGACTTCGCTCTCTGAACATGGCGGCTTGGTTTTGCTACAGCTTGTGGTAAACTTTTATGTTCAGATCTGTGGATTTGCTTTTGCTAAAAATATAGTTGACAAATACAAAATACATGAGAAGTCATAAGAGTCTGAGGAAATAAATAAAGCGTAAATGTACCACTACTGAAACCACAGAGTAAAGTAAAGCATCTAAGTATTTCTATTGATACTCTATCTACAAATGTAGATGATCAGTCAATAGAAATGTGGCTTTTTTGGGCTTGGTTTTACTACAGCTTGTGGTGAACTTTTATGTTCAGATCCGTGGATTTGCTTTTGCTAAAGTAAAGTCAAGCATCTAAGTATTGCTGTGTCATATTCTTAGTCCTCTTCTTATGTATTGAACTCCACAAATCATCAAGTGAGTGCAAGAAAGTCGTATCTGCAATGGCTGCCCTAAGTTATATTTATTTTACACCTTAACAAGAATGTGAAAAATAACTCAAAATGTTCCTGTCTTATGTTAGCGGTTTTTCAAGCAAAGCTTGTTACATGCTCAACCAAGAGTGCAGAGAGATTTATTAAAGCGACTCAGGTTTATCAAAATAGGCGCATCTTGTTACAGTATGATAAAGATATGGTGGCAATAGAAGAAGAGTATCATGCAAAATGCTATCTGACTTTAAAAGGATTCAGGATAAATCAAAGTTGCAGCAGGCAAAGGAAGATGCATGACAAATACAACTGATCTTTTGGTGCTACCATACAAAAGATTGGCAAGGATGGGTGCACGGGTGATAATAATAATAATACACACCATTTACATGCTAAACTTCGAAGAGATACAGTCACTACTGGCAGGTGTGTTATGCCTACTTAGGCATGAATGCACAGAGGGTACAGAAATCTTGATAGAGACTCACCCCTCCGTACCAGGAGGGTTGATGGTGCCCGCTTAGTTGATAAACTTCCACAAGGGAAGTTAGCGCGCTTCAAAGTGCTTGTCCATAAAAACTTGTATCGGGCAGTTCAACTGCATGGAGAACAAGCGTCAGCTTGGTCAAGCTTTCTTACCTTACGGAGTACTCCCACCTAACCTTGACATACCCAATAGTGACAACAAGGTAAATATTGTTGTTGGATTTAATTTGTGAACGCGTGTTTATAGCAAGTACGCAGTGATCCCTGACGCGAGCGTATATTTTCAAGGTTGTTTAGTTCGCGTGTACGCACAAGGCTCTGAGTACGTGTTCACGAATTAAATCCAACAACTATAATTAAGTATTAATGAAGTCGGTGTATCTGCAGAGGCATCACGATTTTTCAACCTGAAAGAATCGCTAATCTCTCACTTTTTCAGAAGGTTGCAAGGTCATGTAAAGGCTTTCTCGTTGCATGACCTTGACACTGGTGGTACTTCTACAGACGGGTTTAAGATCAGATCATCTAAGATCATATAGTTGAGACTCACACTCTGGAGCTGGATAATAAAACATCACTCATGTGAAAACATATATATGTCTTTTGTTATCTTTCTAGTAAGACAACTAAACACAGTCTTACTTGTCAATTGCTGATTGGGATTTGCTGATTGGGATTTTAAAATGTTGTCCTCTGCAGCAATGACAAAGAGAAGACTTTCAAGAAAATCACTTGCAGCAAGTACACAGGCAGGTAGCATTTACCCAGCACCAACTCATGTGAGTTGTACAATACCTGATGATGGAAGGTCTACATCTAGGCGGGTACGTCCCAAATGCCGAACGCGAGAGAATGAAGATGAAGACCAAGGAGAAGACACCCCGCTGAAACAATACTCGGTCTTCAATTTAGGAGAAGCTGTAAAGAACCAGTCGGACAAGCTATGGGCTGACTATAGTCGTCCAATTGTCTTCTTTTTCAATTTATGAGGCTGACATTCGAGCAGATGAATCTTCATACCAGCCTACTACTAATACTTTTTGGAAGTAACTTCTTGTTACATCTACAGACATGAGCATTGACTGTACATTTAGAGAATAAAAGATAAGATTTATTGTTTTGCCTGTCATCTATCGTCTAACATTTTACTGACTATTCCGTTGGATAAACATTTTTCTGACTTTTCTGTTGGATACACATTTTACTGACTTTTCCGTTGGATACACATTTTTCTGACTTTCCCGATGGATAAACTTTTTTCTAACTTGTCCGATGGACCAACAGATACATAACTGTGGATGCCCTTTGTTATTTTTTTTCCCTAGATGGATGAACTTTGTTGACTTTAATTTCGAAAGTGTCATTTCAAATGGTATGCAATGATGTCACAGTAAGTTCCACATACATGTACATTTCTAAATTAATAAACAAATACATATATAAATGAATAAATATATATCCGCGCGTTTCAAAACAACATGAACGCTCGACCTCGTCGGCCGCTGGAGCCCTTAGAGGTATTCTCAGCCGACTTGCGCAGACTGGTCCAAGAAGCATACCCCACATACAACACAGTATGTTGGGAAGATTAGGTTTTTAGGCGCTTCCTGGCAGGCCTGGATGTCACCCTCAAATCCAAAGTGGTGGAACATGGTGCCACAGATATAAAAAAGGTCATCGAGATTGGCCAGCGTGTGGAGAAGGCAGCCGCATTCACAACATACCCCCCCCACCCCCCACTCGATCACCGAGCCCAAGGTACAACAATCGTGGTCACAATCCCCAACGACAGGAACAGGACAACTGCACTAGATCACCAAGCCCTTACCGTGCCCCAAGTCCATGCCCTCGAGTAACCAGGGAAACGATCATTAGCTTGGGGCGCTGGCCATCCGTCAGCATTTATCAGTTCCATACTCAAGGCCACAACTTCTAGCTCCATAATGAGTGCCGTACATAGTATGCCAAATGTGACCCCCCCCCCTATATTTGGTTACTTTGGAAATACCAAGGTACGAGCACCCATCCTACCGGATACTGGAGCAGACGTGTCAGTAATTTCCAGTACGTTCTTGTCAAAATTATATACACAAAATGATCATTGCTCAGTACGTTAATGCTCAAATTTATATTTTTAACAATTTATAGGACTCTTCAGTGGATGCTCTCTACGGCTAAACGAAAAATCAAACAAATATGTAGTGATGCCGATGACCAAGCGTCCTAAGACAGAGGGGGCTAGGGACTTCAAAACATTTATACTGTCCCAGTTCCCAAGGGTTATCGATTTTAAATATTTCAAGGGTGGCATGGACATTCGGTCTCCAGTGACGCCGATGACCAAGCGTCCTAATTAGACAGAGGGGGCTAGGGACTTCAAAGCATTTATACTTTCCCAGTTCCCAAGGGTTATCGATTTTAAATATTTCAAGGGTGGCATGGACAGTCGATCTCTTGTGGAAGTGAGGGAAGACTTGGCCCCCTACATGTTTTCCACAGTCATGGGAAGAGGACGTCTGTACTTCAGCCCAACGGACGTGAAGCCACTGGTAAGTCAGTTTCTTGTTTTGAGGGGGTACATGAGTTGGAAGTATAAGAATTGATTATTGTATAACATCTCATTTCATTGGTGGATTTCGAGTTGAAATACTCAAATTTCTCAAGATAAATTTATTGATAGAGGCAAGATGGATATTCATTCATGGAAATATAAATACATCTTCCGAAACAAATGTGAGACCTTCAAAAAAAGTGTAAACATCATGGGTATCAAGCTAAAATCGACAGATGCCAATGGTGACGGGAAATCAATATCATGTCATATATGGACTTGTTGAATTCGGTAGTTATGCTTTTAGTACTATATATTCAATCTGTGTCCAACATTGGTGATGTGTCTGTGAACTCAGCAGATCCTGTGGACAAGCTGTCCATAGAAGCATCCCTGCCCGCTACTGACGTAAAATTGCCAAGGACTTGTTACAAGATTTCAACAAACTAATCACTCAAAAACTGATTGATAAGCCAACACAGCCTTACAAATCCCATTGCTATACAGACATGAGAATTAAATTACAAGAAAATGAGAGGATACAAAAAGACAAAGGTTCTGAGAAATATTACGCCCAATGAAACCAAAAACTTGAAAGATGCCTATGACATCGATGCTGCAGCAGAAGCTAACCCTGACATCCATCTACGTAAATTGTGCAAGGGGTGTCAGGAAAATGTAAGAAGGTATTGTGATAACTTGAGGAATCTTAAGCCTGGTGAAGTACTTCCCCCACTTCCTATATTAAGGGATCCCACCTCCAGAATACTGATGAAGGGTGCATTTGTTGTGTGGTGACGGCTGGTCATTGTAGGACAAGCCAGTGTGGGCAACGTACCAGGGATGCAAGTTATCGAAGTCAAAATTTCCTGAAATGTCTTCAAATTTCCTGGAAAGAGCAATTTTCTATTCTTCTATACAGGGCAAAATTTCCTGAAAACAAGATATTTTCAGTAAAATTTCCTGAAAACTTTCATCCCTGATGTACAGTTGAAAGGCTCCGACATCACAGTCTGGAATGGAGATTCGGGAGCCAAGTTGTACAATGCAGCTAACAGAATCAACATTATGTTGCGCAGAAATTCTTTTCCAACCACTATCATTTTATGTCTGGGAATGAACAGAAATTTAAAACGTCTTTGGGAAATATTAGAGATAAAATAACGAGTAATCCAATGAAGTGAATGGTGGGGTTTTCAACCCATGATTGTGATCAATGCTGATGAGGCCGGGGATGAAACAAGTAGATGAAAATGATAAGGGGCGGCTTCAAAAGCCGGTTCTGGGCGGTTCAACCAGAATAAACAATAGCCAACCGCCCAGACAGCCCAGAACCGGCAGACAACCGCCGGTTGGGTTTTGAAGCCACCCCTAATATCTCTGACAGTTCCTCAAATGCATATCCACGTACAGCATCTATTTCAACAAGCTTGCAACAGATTGTAATAAAATATTTAAAATGGAAAATTGCCAACAACTGACACATTCATCTTGATCACGTCACATATAACAAGCATCTGAATATTCTTCAAATCACTGACAACCACATAACATGTATTTGTTCCAATTCCTCTCTCAAGTATATGAACTATACTCTGTGATTGAAAATATGCAATAAGTCACTGCAAAATTATCTTGAATAAAGATATTGAACACATGGTTATTAATATACGCATATGAGCCACTTGTCAAAGACACCAATTTTAACTTGTACATATAGTATTCTGACAAGTTTCGAACCCTGCAATCCTAATACATTAATATTTGAGGATATACTGAACATTAGGCCAAAAAAAAATTGTTTGGTTGCCCTCCAGAGCTTTTTTCAAAGAGGGTCGGTCATTTTTGTTTTTTTTAAATACACGTACTGCTAGGTCGATCGGCCGCTCCAGCCTTCACCACAACTTCCCCCGCAGCATCCAAATCAAAACAATCAAATACTTCTTGTAGTAATTTGGGACATCTTAAACATTTTGAGAGTTGAATATCGAAAAAAAAAAGCTAAAAATATAACATTTTTTTTGTAGTTTTCGGTAAGTTTTGCATATTTTTTTTGAAAAAAAAAATCAATAAAAAAAGTTTGGGTCGGGCTGAAAAATAGGGTCGGTCGGTGGAGGGCAACCAAACAATTTTTTTTTTGGCCTTAGTATTAGCATTTGAGGATATACCATAATAATTAAAAATCTAACCTATGATTCCCATTGATACAAAAGAGGAGATTTCCCATATGACTAAGGTGTGCTGGAACAACAAACCATCTGTCCCAACAACAACAGGTGAAGCTCTGAAGGCCGCTGGTAGTCACCCAGACTTGCACAACATGGTAACATAAACCGGAAACATGGAGGCGATGGAAGGTACCAGCCAATGTGTTGTAATCCACAACACAAGCAGTGGACAGACACAGAGACAACATATGTAAAGCCAGAGCTCTTCATCTCTAAACCAATCCAAAAGCTTTCAAGGATCATCTGGGTGCACAACACCCTGAAGATAGCAGCCACTTTCCCTGTGACAAATTGTTTCTGCGAACAGAGCATCAGTGCTCTGACCCGCCTTAAAACATTTACAAGAAAATCAACAAAACGATTTTTCACAAATTGTTATTGGCAATTCTATAATTAGTATTTGAACACAATCTTGCAAAAATTGAACACAATCAAGCTATCCAAATACATGAAATTATGAGGATTCGACAAAAAGGTGTTAACTGTTTTGAAGCAGCTGTTTAAGCTATTTTGAAGATGCCGTGTCGGAAAAATCATTAGTAAATGCTGATGTATATATAATTAAGATTCTACTCCTTATGTATACCAAAAACTTGCTGTAAACATGACATTCCTCCATTTAGATCCAAAACAGGGACTGAATCTTAACGTCTTTACTTGATATGGTTGCTTCTCTCATTTTATATAAAGACCCGCCATGACAAAAGTCCAATAGAATATTTCCAGCCTCCAACACGACACATCGACCACACACAACGCAGCAAAATTATAGTTTACACTCATCATCATCATCAACACAAGCAAACTGCTGACCTACAACACAAACTACAGCACAGAACACACAGGCAGCATCACAAAAAAGGCGGTTTAGAGCACCTAGCAATACATGATGTGGAGATCAACTCGGAAGATGCAGTGAACAAATTTCCAAACGCCAAACCTAGACAACTCCAGTTTAATTCTTTTTTGTTTAGATAGATAAACAGGCCTACAATAACTTATTGCAGACGTGTCTTTAACATATATATATAAGCTAAGAAATATTGTCATCATGTAAATTGTAAAATGTAAACTAAAAATGGATTGTAACTCACGCAAGGGGATTGTCTCTTCTGGCCTTATTGGCCTTTTGACCTTCTCCTCCGTATTCATATATTCATATTGCTACTACTATGTTATTGTTGAACAATTGTATTTGTATGATATGAATGCTGAAATAAATCTGAATCTGAATCTATTGTGTAAATTTGGGAACATGGTCATCTATGGGGTAAAACTGATAAACTGAATGCAAAATATCCACTATCTTCTACACGCTTAGAAATGTCTACTATCTTCTACCTGGGACCATAAAATCTATTAAAATCATAGGTTTAATGGTCCAAGCTTCTAATACTATCTCCTAAAAGAGAGTGTGAAGACGATAGTATATATTTTGTATGAGTATATGGGTCAATTTCACTAAAATGCATTTCTCCTATTTAAAGCAAAAGATGTTATGAGATGCAACTGTATCTAAACTTGCTCAACAAAGAAATGTCCCTGCAAGGCACTGTCGAATGACTGAACAAGATCATGTACCTGTGGTACCAAAACAAAATGTTGCAGAAATCCAACAACACTATTCTCTACACTTTTTCAACAAAACCACCACCAGTACATCTCATAGTGCCATTTTATGTTTTGGAAGAACTAGATAAACTGATAAAAAGGCAAGGAAAACATTCAGAAGAAGTGATTGACTTGGCTCACAAATTATGCAAAGAAAAGCAAGAGAACAGAGTCACCTGTTTACCCAAGCATGAACTTTTCAGTTTCCCCCTTGCTTGCTTGGTACGTATCCGTCATGGCTGACAGTTTGTGACTCTCATGATAGCATTCCACTGTTTACGATCAGCAGCCAGTTGGTATACAACGGGTAGAGATTGTCCAACAAGGGTCTTGATTCTGTCAATCCATCTTGCTTTTAGTCGACCTGGTTTCCTTGCACCTTCAATTTTTCCCTGCATGATCACTTTCTCAAGACAGTTGTTTACACGTCTTGTTATATGACCGAAATAGCTGAGTGCATGATGATTAATTATATCGAGCAATCTCTTATTGATGCCAACTTGTTGCAGAACACTTATATTAGTCCTTCCTGCTGTCCACGGGATTTTGAGCATTTTTCGCCAGCACCATATTTCAAAAGCGTTTATTCTGTCATTATCAGCCTTTGTTAGTGACCATATGTGGCAATGGGAAACATTGGGAAAAATGTTCCAATTCTAGTAGTAAAGGAAAAATTCCAACTCTTCAGAAAACAAAATGGGCTTTCCAACACAACGTGTGAACTTCAATTGTCAGAACTAGAGGAATGATTGGTCTCATTTGAGCCCAGGCATTTGAGGAAATTGAAGAGCTGGAACAACACTTTTTAACACCGACAAGATTTTGACAGCAAAAATCACGGTTAGATATAATCAAGAACTTTCCCTTACAAATGCACTCTGAAAAAGTTGCAGATGAAAAATCTCTAACTTACAATCAGGATTAACTTTTTTAAACAAGCGTGATGATTTTGGATGGAGCTTGTAATTTGTATGAGTACCAGGTAGTCCTCAAAAGAATGTTTATAAATCTGATGAAATCTACATTTGTGAAAAAAGCCCTCCTCTTGGTAGTTCACATAATCGCTAAGACATTAACTGGAGAATTTCTCCTGAAACCAGGGCATATGTTCGATAGCCAAGTTTGGAGGAAAGGAATTGCAGATACTTGTGGTATTTCTAAAAAAACTGTCCAGCGAATCATTAAATCCAATTTGCCAAGAAGCATTATGATATTCAAGAAACAAATCCATCTAAATGTGACAGAACTCAGCTGATAAGGTATCACCACAAGGAAAGCATTTTATTTTGTGTGAACTGAGAAAGTTGAGATCGAAGGATCATTTTCTATAGCTTGCAAGACTCATGACTATGACAGGATATAAACAGCTAACTTTAGAGTCGATACTTAGATTCAGGTCATCATCTATACACTGACAATTTCTATACAAGCCCCAATCCTTCCAAATACCTCATAGCCATACAAACCTATCTTTGTGGCACTGTGAGGCTGGCATGAAGACGTCTCCCAACAGCAACTATGGCCAGCAATCAATTTCTTATATTTTTAGGTAACTTCCTTGCCACAGAAATTAGTCACACAATCATGTGTGCTTCCAGCACCATCAGGATGCTCATGAGTACACAACAACCAGAACCAAAGTTTATCTGATGCACAAAGTGCAAAAAGCTACAGCTAACAAGCAAAACCATCAAACTCGTTGATCTGAGGGTAGATCATAGGGGATACAATTCCCAAAATTAAATGCAAACACTGGAATAGGGTAATCATGCATTTTACCAGAAGTATGATTACAAGAGATACTTTTACTCACAAAACAGGTAAAAACATTACCTAATTCAGATACATTTGTAATGCCAACTTTTGTCAAAATCATTGGAAGGATATCTTCATCAGTGCCCAATTAGTAGAAATTGGAGGAACCAAAGTCTACACATGCTGCCCATATCCTCCAAGCATGAAAAAAGCCTTACATGATGGAATGTGTCCCTAATGCGAGCAGCACATTCTAGAAATAGACAAAGTACAAATGCCACTGCAGGCATCTGAATGAAGATAAGAGCATAGAGAATTAGGAAACAAAGCCAGCATACAACACATCCCAAAGTGAGCTACAGTTTTGGCAGAGAAAGCATTACAAGATGAGTTGAAAGACTTACTTCATGGAAAAATGGTGAATGATAAAATAATTGGTTTATTTATGGCAACCTTAAAAGCAAGATAACAAA
The DNA here is from genome assembly GCA_000969725.1 of Ophiothrix spiculata. NCBI lineage: Eukaryota > Metazoa > Echinodermata > Ophiuroidea > Amphilepidida > Ophiotrichidae > Ophiothrix > Ophiothrix spiculata. The sequence goes on from JXSR01S024444.1 coordinate 26,064, forward strand.
CGCAAAAGTTGGAATAGGGTCATTATGCATTTTACCAGCAATTAGGAGAAGTATGATTACAAGAGATACTTTTTTTGCCTCCCAACACAATGCCGCTCTTGCAGCCCATGGATCAAAGAATTCTAGAGGTTACAAAACGGACATACAGAAAGAATCTCATCAGGAAAATATTAGAAGACCAGGGTAATGGTGGAATTCTGGAATCTATCAAGTCAATCACTATCAAGGATAGTGTGTATATGGCCGCTACAGCGTGGAATTTAAATTAAAAATGGAGAAGGTGGTATTAATTTTATCATATGATGCTTCTATGAAATGTCAGGATGAATTAAAGACAATAACAATGTCTGGTACTATATTTCAAGCGATTAATCATTATAGATCCATTTAACTTTTGTAATATGTTATCTATTGTAATGGAAACACATTCTGCTATGTATATTAGGCTGATTTTGAAAAAAATCGAAATTTTGATTTTCTATCGGGCTACCCTCTCATTTGGTGCATTATGGGTTAAAAACACCACATGTAAAATTTTGTCACTTTTCATTGATATTTAGGGGGTGCTACCGACCTCTGAACTTTTGCATGTAAAGTCTATGGGCTTTTAGGGCTGTTATAAATCTTGGCGATTTTCTCCTGACTGTAGGAGAAAATGTGAAAAATTATGTCCTAATGTTTTAGTTAAAATGTTTATCTTCCTTGAAACATGCATATGTATTGATTTCAAGTTCAATGTTATTCACAAAATTGAAAAAACAAAAAACTCTGGTGTGGGAGTAAACCCTATTAATAACACAGCCTTTATTTTTAGACCTAAACTAATTTAGACTCTGGCAAAACACACAGTTTCAAATAGCATGATGAATTAGTAATAGAAAATACAGTCATTGCAGAAGTCTAACTTGTCTGAAACATAAATTATAGAAAATAATCATCTCATTACCCCAACCATTACAACAAATTTCAATAAATGTTACATAACTGGAACCACAAGCATTTTATATTGATTAATGACCCACATGCTTAACACCACTTAACAGGATTTGCACTTTCATCCTTCATTGAATAGTTGTCAACAGTTTCAAGTCTTTTGACCCCTAGGTTCAATACAATGTAATGCTCTTGATTTTAGTAATTGTGATATGATTACCAGGGTGCAACTTGCATTGGACAAGCTATGGCAGAAATGAACTTTGAACTAGTTGATGATGTTAATAAACCAACCTTGATTCAGAGTCATTACTTCATTAATTCAATTCCAAATTTTGATGGCCTCTTAAAAAGTAAGTTATGTTTCTTGGGCTGCTCTTCAAGTGTTTGACTTTTTACCTTTTATGTTGTTTTCTCTGGACAAAAAAATATTAAAAGTGATTGCGAGTTATGCTCAAGGTGTGTTAAATAAAAAAAATATCACATCAACAAAGGATAAAAGATTTTAAACAATTAATACACTATTGAATTGTTTCTAATAACAAACAGAACAATTTTATCAAGAGGCCATGGCTGTTGAATCTTTTGCTGCCACCCAAATGATAGAATTTTCAACAAATTGCATTTTTATGACTATTTGATGACTGTTTCTGACATTTTCCTAGCAAATTGCTTCCATTAGACCCTTATACACAACACATATTAATTTTAGTTCAATCATTTTCACAAATGATGAATTTTGAAGGCATTTTAAAACATGTCTTAAAATCCCACTGACTTAACACACAAAAGTTCAAAGGTCGGTAGCACCCCCTAAATAATCATGAAAAGTTGTAAAATTTTGTATGTGGTGTTTTTTACCCCCAATGCACCAAATGAGAGGGTAGCCCGATAAAAAATCAAAACTTTGATTTTTTCAAAATCAGCCTAATGTATATCTGTGTTGAATATACAGTAAATAATGCACTGTTCATAAAATGGTACAATGTAAATATTCATAGTTACAAAAATAAAAGTACCAGTAGAGTTAGTTACATGTGCAAATGTGCAAATTATAGAATGTAATATGATTCAATGGTCATTGAACTCTATTTTTACCCGTCACGGACATTATATCATCAAATACATACATGAATGACTGGTGCATAAATATTGATGAATACATTTGTATCAATTAAACAATGTTAATCATGTATTTTTTGTATACTCTCATTCATCTGAGTTGATTCAAGTTCAGATATCATTTAAAATCTAGACTACCAGACATACTTACTCAGAGCAAACTGATGTTGTGGGCAGGAAATAAAATTATAATTTTTCCTCAGGAGCAAGTTTTTGAAATTCAAAGTTTCCTCAATCAGCTTGTATTTTTTTTTTCTCACGAAGGCACAAGTTCCTCAATTTCTTTTGTTGCTTCCTGGGAGCGGTGCTCCCCGCTCCCGCACAATTTCACAAGCTGGTTGTGGGCGATACCTTCTCCCGTGATGTAGACCTTGTTTCAAGGAAGCAGTTTGGAGGAGAGCAGAACAACCTTCTCTCAACCGCAGAGGTGGTGTTAGAGTCAACCTATCACACGCCTGGCACAGAACAATAAAGACACTTCCTTGCAGGAAATGATGTCATCTCCAACATCTGATGTCATCATTCCATCTAGAAACAAGGTCTACACCATAACCCAGCTGAAGGGCAATGGTTTCACCCCGCAATGTTGGTTTACTCCTACGTTGGTACTCCGACGTTGGTAGTCTAGATTTGAGATAATATCTAAACAATCTTAACAATTCTTGAGAAAACATCACATACAACAGTTTTCAAAATAGAAAGTTTAGTTGGCCGCATCTTCTACGTCACTATCCTCAGTCTCAGCATCCAAAGAGACATTTGTGCAGTGTCCAAGCTGGAGCAATGGCCGCATGCAGATACACCTAACATACCTACTTTCAAGTAGCTGCAGTTCATTGTCTGTCCCTATCTTTACAGTTGCAGCAGATATCCTTTAGGAGATTTTCTCGGCTTTTGATCATTTTTGGTTGAAGTTGACCATCGAGAACCAGCTCCCATCTCCTTCCAATTGGAAGAAATGAGATGATTCCATGTAGCAATTATTAAATGCACATGGAGTGAGTGATGTTTTGTAGAATTATCTGTTGGTGGTAGGCTAGTAGTCTGGATCAATTTTTCCAGTTGCTGCTTGGTTTTGAAATTTTTTATGGATGCTCATCTGAATATAATAGGAGAGTTGAGAGAAGTTTAGTAAGGCCAAGACTGCCATCTGGTGCTTATAATTTGCAAAAATATGCAAAGTACAAATGCCACTGCACATGTTGGAATGAAGATAGAAGAAATTTTGTACTACAGAGTTCTTGGGAACTCCATTCATGCAATATTAAGCCACCATATAGCTGTACATCAGTCAAAGAATGCTGAAGAACTTGAGGAGTGCATATTAAACTTTCTGCCCCTCAAATGTAAATTTATAGTTGAGGGTGGCACAAGTTGAAATGTGATCCAAACAATCAAATTTCAATCATTAAGTGCACATCACTTCAAATGTTCAAATGTATAGCTGTTAAGTTGTTAAGGAGAATTAAATCAGTGCTCAGTTAGTAGAAATTGGAGGAACATAAAGTCTATAAATGCAGTCCACAACCCCCGTGTATAAAGAAAGCCTTTAATGATGGAATGTGCCCCTAATACGAGCAGTACATTCCAGAAAATACGCAATGTACAAATGCAACTGTAAGCGTCGGAAGTGAGAAAGTTTTACACGCAATGAGTTGAAAGACTTACTTCATGGGAAAAATGGTGAATGATAAAATAATTGACTTATTTATGGCAATTCCTTAAAAAGCAAGATAACAAACGCAAAAGTTGGAATAGGGTCATTATGCATTTTACCAGCAATTAGGAGAAGTATGATTACAAGAGATACTTTACTTACGAAACAGGTACAAACATTACCTAAATCAGATACATTTGTAATGCCAACTTTGTGACCCTTAATCATGGGATTCTCACTGTAATTAACAGAAAAAGTTCTGAAATTTACATTTCAGTACCAGGTCAGTGAGCTTGCTGGTAAAAGTATTAACATGGAGAAGGTAGGATTTCAATGTGGAATCCAGTATTAGACAAGCAGATGAGTTCGGTGAAAGCATCCCCGTTAGAGAAGACCAAGCAATGTTGGTTCAATTCCTCAATGCGATCAAAAACAGGACAGGTGATGTTGCGGCGAAGTTCATAATGACAGACGCCGCGCCGCAATATTTCTCTGTATAGGTTGCCGTCTTCGGAACAAAACGATGAGAATAATTCTGATTTGCAATGACGTGACGATTCTACCTCTACTATACGCTGGTACCCTCGATGTGGGCGCTTCACCGTATGGCTCAGACTGCCCATCACCGCAGGTATTGGCTGATCAAAATTAGTCAGAATTTTGACCAGTAGAATTACACAACTTGACAGCTCACTCGCCCTATCAAACTACACGGCAAACGTTCGTGATTTGAAGGCTTTGGTGAAGAGGTTGACAAAACTTGCGTTGTTTACATGCGCGACCTCTGCATGGCGCCCCGCGTTTAACAACGCGTTACAAGCATTCGCGCAATCAACAATGCGTCACGCATGTTAAGTGTTTGACGCGGAAAACAAATGCCTTCAGGGCACGGGCCAATCAAGTGCTTAGATTCATTAGCGGATACCTGCGTCTTATGTCAGTGTGGAGTTGTTGAAGACATAAGAGACAGGGGACCAGCGTACCTCTACTAATGCTCAAGAGTGTGACCTACCAAGATGCTCAAAGATGACTTCAAAGTAAACAACCACTCTCGGAAGAAGTTCTTGCGGACCATCAAAACCGGGATCAAAACCACCAACCATCACACTTCTCCACACTCCTACCATGTCAAAAAACCCTTACACAATTTTCAGGCAAAAATAGCAGGCTTTATTATAGCAGTTCAGTTATAAAATTGCATTAATTTGAGTAGTCCATATCCCAAACAGTACTGGCGGATCGGAAAATTTACCGATATCGGTATGTTTAAAGATATCGGAAAATAGAACGATATTGTATCGGTATTTTTAACGATAGCGCACTCAGTTGTCTTTCTTGCTGCTCTGCAAAAAGGTCATAACGTCATTGAACCCGGGCGAACATGTCAATCAAAACTGAACCAAGCCTTCGATAGTTTGTTGACGATGTCAATCCGATGTCAATCAAAATTCGGCAGCATTTATGTTTATCTTAGCATGTGACCATGTGGCTGAGGAGGATGCAGGTGGAGCATGCCACAGGTTTAAACAGAAGTCGCGCAAACAAAGATACGTGTCGCATTTGTGGCATCGTTTATGGATCTGAAGCAGATAATGAGCTTCAAATAGCATCGCGTTGGGTCCAGTGTGCAAAGGCCTGTGGATACTGGGTCCACTGTGCTTGTGTTGTGGTTTTTTACTCCACTGACCTGCAAAGAGAGGGAGTGAATCTTGATAAATGGGCAAAATCCCATTTTTTCTGCCCTCGACACATGCCGAAAGAATAAAGGCAACATAAAAGAAGTCAGACAGGCAAAACGTTTGTAAAAAGCTATAAATTGTTTCAAACTGTTTATTAATATATATTTAAAAAGGCCTTGGGAGTAGGTACCCATGGCTGCAGGTATAAGACTTTATGATGCTTATTTAGGTTATCATTGAACTATGGTTTACTGTTTTGTTTCAATTTGGTGCTAATATAAAATTTAAATTATATTACTATTTTATATATCTGTATATATCATGGCCATCTTATGTATATAATTATGCATATCATAATGCTATCTTACCTTATTTTATATGTTTCAACCAGATATATGCAGACACTGACTGTGACTGACAGAAGAGAAGTTATGCTCCTATCAAGTTAACTTTTAGTGGATAATGGCACCAGCAAACTATTACATCTGCCTGGGAAAATATAACTATGTAACTTTAGTTTGGTATACTTTAGAAGTGTTATATTTTGCGCTACATTTATTTTCGCACTATTCGTGCACAATAATTGTACCGCAAAACCCCATAAATTTTACGTTTACTATCATCTTGCAGTTACTTCCCATTATGATTGCACCGCGACCTTTTTCATTTTAAACCAGATTACAATCGATTAAACTAAGTTAATTATTTTGCAATAATGGAGAAACATGAGGTATTGTGAAATGTTAGACATTGATCTTTAAGTGCATGTATACTAAAGCGGGGGTTAACCCAGATGAATAAAATACAGGGGAAGAGTGAACAGAAATTAAAAACGGAGCTTGGCGTACATTCATTTCATCCAATTAATTGTCTGATGACGAAGCAGTAAACTCAACTTCCTCAAATAAATGTCAGGATCATGGTAAAATGTTTAATGCCCCTATACTCTGTAAATCTTGAAGTATGCAACAAGTAGCCGATTAACGCACAAAAACCAATATGACCATACGGGGAGATAAATTAGTCCATATTTTTCGAATCATAACAGGGTATCAAATCTTCCTGAATATTCAAATGAATTTATTTGCAATGTTTGTCCATGTATTATCAAAAATATTAGCCAAAAATAATACCAAAATTGTGAAGAATTCATGTCAAAATATATTAATACGCAGTGATTTGGCCGTAATCACACCTAATCAATTATTACTAGTCTCTTACACAATACAAAACCAACAGTTCACAATGTTGAAGAATACAAGGGATATGCTATGGATCTCGTAACAGAGTCTGATTTCTTGTTGCATACTTCAAGGTTTATAGAGTATATAGGGAGATACTCTAGATGAAACCACCACTTTGAATGCATGTAGCATGAGATATGCATAAAAAACACAATTTCCAAAATGTCAGGCAATTTAAAATCTGTGCCACTGAGTATATAATATCTTCATGTGCATAACATATCCGATATTTATAGGTTTGTATTTTCTTAAGTATGGTAAATAGTGATATTGTTTCAATTTTTTTTCATCTTTTATCCCACCCAATTTGTTTTCCCTATTTCAGGCAGAGACAGTGGTAAATACCGCATTCACACCAACTGTTTGTGACACGTGGCAAAAGTATTGCCATCCGCAGCGAAAGGGCCGCTGAAGTACTTCAAACCAGACTTCTCTCTGACCATTTACAAAGCACAACTGTCTTCAAGGGAGCTTCTAAAACCATTCAGAATGAGCTCCTGGACTGTATGTTTCAAGTGTACCTGAAACATTTTCACGATGAAATTAGTAAAGGTAACTTTGTTTCAATTCAAGCAGATGAGACAACTGACGTTTCTTGCCGATGCCAGCTTGTTATCATTTTGCATTACCTATGCAATGGAAAGATCTGTGAGAGATTCCTTGGTTTTCATGAGGCAAAGGATAAGACAGCAGAGGCAATTTCTTATATTCTACTGAGGGAAATTGAATCTTTTCACTTACAGCAAAAACTGATATCTCAAACATATGATGGAGCATCAACTATGAGCGGACGACGAGGAGGAGTTCAGACAAGAATGAAAGCGCACTACACCCATGCCCACTTTTTTCACTGTTATGCTCATCAGTTGAACCTCATCATGGAACAAGTCTGCACAACTCAAGTTCGACCAATTAAGATATTCTTTGCCAATTTGTCAGCATTACCTGCATTTTCCTTGGGGTCCCCTAAAAGAACTGCAGCACTAAAACAAACTGTGCATCGTCTTCTACTAAGGGGCGCAGCCACTAGATGGAACTTCAATAGCAGGACAGTTGGTAGTGTATATGAAAATCGCGAGATGATAAAAGACTGCTTGAAGAAAATCAGAGATGGTGGAGACTTCGGCACTGATGAGAACGGTCAGGAAATAAAATTTGAATGGGACAGAAAAAAACATTGCTGAAGCTTCTGGACTTCTGAGGTGGCTGGAGGATGAAGAATTTCTTTCCTTCCTCAGATTTTTCCACAGAGTCCTGCCTCATATAGACATCCTTTATGGAATATTACAAAGGTGTGGAATAACAGTTGATATGGTGAATGAAGCTGTATATAGATTTGAAGAAAATATAAATAAAATCAGAGGGGAGGTCGACAACTTGTGCCAATCTGAAACTTCGGAAGTTGATAACGAAGCAGGTCCACCCAGGAAATGTCAGTGAAGGCCACAAGAAGACATCAGCACTTCATGCAAAGAGTCTTGTGATATTATGATATCCCAAGCACGTAACAAGTTTACATCTGTTGGACAATTGATTCCGCGGTCCGCTGCAATTGGTAGATCCAAATTTGTTTTTCAAGCAATAGTTGGATGAGGTACCTGAATATTTCCCCATGATTGCAGTAGACAAGCTCCGGACAGAACTTGATGTCTTATACAACAGGACAGAATTTCATGATGCCATGTCATCACTTCAGCTTATGGAATGCCTCCAAGACAACAACCTGACAGAGGCATATTCAGAAACTTTCCATCTACTGGAAATCAATGTAACTACACCTCTATATTCAATCAATATTTTCATTTTTAGCAAACTATGAATACTTTCCACGTCCATGAATGCGAAAGCTTCTATGCACTTTTACCATACAAGCAAGCATTTCATAATTGCCCAGATGAAATTCCCCACGAAACAGATGAAGGATTTGTTGATGATGAAACGTTAATGGAGACCTTCTTGAAGGAATACGAAGAGGCAAAAAAAGATCCCAATGTGACAATTGAATATTTTTACACCGATTAAGTCATGGTAAGCATTTACTTCTTCCTTTGCCACATGAGGAGCGTATAAAGGAGGCAAAGACACTAACTCATGCACAGATTATGACAGCATTGGAAAGAATGTTGTAATTACAAGTGGATAATTTACATGGCCAAGCGCCATGGGTTAGTGTAAGTCACTATATCAATATATTTGACTGCCCTCCCCCGGAACTGAATAATAGGCCTAAATAACGAATACAATTAGCCAACTCAAAGAAACCCAAAATTTTACAAACCAGTAGGCCTACTCAACCCACCATAATCTTTTCTAGGGAAGGAAACTACAATTTGTTTTGAATATTTCCATTTCTAGCAAACTATGAGTACTTTCCACATCCATGAATGCGAAAGCTGCTACGCACTTTTGCCATACAAGACAGCAGTACATAATCGTCCAGATGAAATTCCTCAGGAATCAGACTAGGATTTCTTGATGAAGATAATTTAATGGAAACATTCTTGAAGGAGTTCGAGGAAGCAAAAAAAGATCCCAATGTGACAATTTAATATTTTTACGCTGATTAAGTCATGGTAAGCATTAACCCCTTTTTTTTAAACAGAACTCTCTGAGAATGAGCGTGTCTATTTAACTTTCATGAGCATGATAAGCTTGTGATTTAACCAATGGAACTATCTTGTCAGTTGTAATTAGATGAGACAATTACATATCTTGGATATCTTTTTTTCATAAACGAAGTGAGTTTTGTCACATGAAAAATTCTTACTACATGATGTGTATTTTCTGCCGCTTTTGGATTAAGTGATTTAACTTATATGACTTACTGCAGTTCTTGTTGTGGATGGAATGCCACCTGATGTGGAAGTCTTGAGGAATAATATGAATAAAAATAACTGAACAGAGAATTGCATAAGATCAATGCAAGCAAACTTGGGAGTCTTTGAAAGATTACGAGGCCAATACAGTGAAAATAACAGATTCGGAGGGTGATAGCAATTATCATTGTGATGGAGATGATGATTCAGAGGGTGATAGCAATTATCAGTGTGATGGAGATGATCAAGATGAAGATCGTGGCAGATCAGAAACTAGACGGAGGAAACTGAACAGAGAATTGCATAAGATT
>JXSR01S024444.1:36340-47803 GCA_000969725.1 Ophiothrix spiculata
GATCAAGATGAAGATCGTGGCAGACCAAAAACTAGACAGAGGAAACTGAACATAGAATTGCATAAGATTAATGCAAGCAAACTTGGGTGCAAAGATTAAATCATGTATCATGCCACCAAAAAATTGTTACATATTTTTTATCATGCTTCTGAACCAGACACAGAAGGTGTGACAGTGTTGTCAGTTCTTGAACTCGGTGAAGGAGAGGCACCACTTAAAAAGTTCCCCTAAGGGCCAATTGTCACAATCTTCAAAGGGTGCAAAGTCAAGCTTGAACTTTCTGAAGTTATTTCACATGAAAAGCATTATTTAAGGAAATTCACGTAATTCTTGACACTTAACCTTACTTACCCAGTTGTTTACCTCATTAAGTAATACCATAGCTTGGTGAAGACGATTTCAATAATTAATACATTTTGCATTTCTAGTATCTTAACATGATTTGGTGTCGTTGTCCAGTTATTTGTAAAATTGTGGTTGTTATGGTTGTTGCAAATCATTGTTTAACGGTCTAAATTACAAAACTATTATTGTGGGCAGCACATTTTTGACCAGGTAATTAATTTCTAGCCGATCACGCTACTTAATTCTAACTACCACTGGAAAGTAAGTTACAATACTTCCTTAGTTTATTAGTTATCTGCCACATGAGGAATGTGTAAAGGAGGCAAAGGCACTAACTCATGCACAGGTTATGGCAGCATTGGAAAGAATGTTGTAATTACAAGTGGACAATTTACATGGCCAAGCGCCAAGGGTTAGTGTATGTCACCATTGTCAACATAATATCATCTATGATCTATTAACATCACTCAATTTCTTACACAGGCTACAAAACCCAAAATCTGCTAGCAGCAATAGACCACAACAAACATGTCAGTCGCGGAGTTATCGAGACAACAGATGGTGAAGATAAGATTTGCAAAAACTACGATAAACGAATGTACGCCATTCCGAGCAGTACAGCTACATTCCTGGGGCCTAATTCACTAACGTCTTAATCCATCGCAAATGCCAAACTTCATCGCAAAAGCGAGAGATCATCGCAAATTTGCGATGGATTTCCCGAAACCGATTTCACTTGGATTTGCGATGAAAACAATCATCGTAAACCATTTGCGATTGTTTTGTCCGCAAAGAAAAAATCGCAAATGGAAGTCATCGCAAATTCTTGATATCACGTGATGCTATTTCGCCCCATATTTGGACGATTTCATCGCAAAATTTGCAATAGCCTCGTTCATGGAGATAAAAGTGAAAAGATATTAGTGAATGGAAAAGCCATCGCAAATGATTGGCTTCTAATTTGCGAGAGCGTCTGCAATCATCGCAAAAAACAATGTTAGTGAAAGTACTTGTATGGGACCCCCACACATCTGAACTCATTACAAAGCTTGAGCGAGTACATCGTCAGGCTGCTCGCTTTGTTCTGAACAAATACGATCAAATGAGTAGTGTCACCCAGATGTTGCAGGATTTAGATTGGGAAACTTTAACCACCAGAAGAAAGATTAATAGAGTATCTGTTTTTCAAAAATCCTGCCATTAAGGGAACCTTACCATCCCGGTTAATACCTTACTGCGCCCGGTACTTCGACCCACACGCAAGTCACATAGCAAATCCTTTGTTAATATTCGGGCATCTACGGACGCATACAAATTTTCTTTTTGACCACGGACAGTGACAGAGTGGAACCTGCTTCCCCAATCTATTATTTCCATCACGGACTCAAAAGCCTTTAAAGAACAACTGAAACAGCACTATAAGTAACCATCTCAGCACGCACACACACAAACCCCCTGTTCGTTTTTCCCCTACCATTGGGGTGTTAAACTTGTAATCAAGTAGAAGAAGTAGAAGTAGAAGCCCCTGACCTGCAAGTACAAGCCATGATGATGCATTTCCAGGACAGGAATCATGTGGACCAGATTTCATACTCAACAGCACTTATTTATGGCCCATCACAATACAATCAGCCAATTGGAAACATGCGGTCAAGAGTTTATGGAGAAGCATGAGCAGTTTTGGATTGACATTTTCTTTTTGACAATGTATTAAGAAAATAAAAAGAAATTAAGACTTATTCATAGTAAATTGCCTTTTCTATTGTAACTTCTAAAATAAATGGCAAATGTTTAACACCTAAACAAAACATGACTACTTTAAATCCTAATCGGATTTGAAAAGTTGGTGAGGGAGGCCCTTATTATTTGATATTTTTTCCAAGATGGTCGGCATGTACAAGATGGCCGCCATAACATGTTTTGTTGATTTTTTGGTTTTGTATGGAAGATTTTTACAAAACAACAAATAACAAAAAAATCAACTTTAAAGGGACTTAAAAAGGGATTCTTTAAAAAAACACAAAACCTTGTCTGTTTCTTGGCATATAGCATCAGTGCACCTTCTAGAGAATAGCCTCATATATGCAAAATCAACATTCAAAATTACTATCTTTACTTCTCTACTCTCGGTTTCACTCAAAATTTTCATAGTATTGTGCGGTAGACTCCTGTAATTACAATTGCACGCAATAATCAGCTGCAGAAAAATATATTTTTTAAAAATCAGTTCAACATGAACACATTTAGGAACACAAAGTAGTGAACATATCACCCTGCATCCGCCCTAAGATCAATATGTAACTTTTCATCCTTTTTCAAGCCTGCTGTCAATCATGAAAATATTATATCACCATGAAGAGCTAACAACCGTCTGTTTCATGCTGTAGGGTATGTACCCAGGGTATGTACTTTACCTTGTAGTTGTATAATGATGACACAGCTTCCGGTCAAGATAGTCAAGATGAAGATGATCACTCTACATAGGCTAAGAAAGATAGGGTTCAAGCAGGAGCTTCACCTTTCAATGCTAAAACCTGCAGCAAGAAGATGCAGCAGTTGGAGAGTCAAGTTCTGATGGAAGTATCCAAGCCTCTTACAGAAAAGGAAACAGTATCTGATGATTCTAACATGGCGTTCAACAAGATGGTCTTAAAACAATACAGAATACAAGGAGACCAATGCTATTTTTTAAAGAGTTGATCAGAGGACATATAGAGGAATCACAACTTCTTACAGAATGACTGCTAAATAAATACATTTTCTTTTTATTTTCCACTTTTTTATTTTTTAAGAACACCTTCATATACTGCACAACAGCACAATCTTGTATTCCAATTTAATAATCATATCCAAATGTATATGCAAGATAAATAACTTGTTACAACTTTTTCCACATTAAACTTTATCGCTCAATGTCCACTTCTAATCCGGTACCAGTTTGGCCATAATTTCTTTGTTAGCAATTTCTTTACCTGAGCTTGCATACTTTGTGTTACATCTATCCTACATTATTTGTTTTTTATTTTATTTTACGAAATATCAATATGGCAACTTGTACTATAGATAGACGTATAGAAAGACTGACAAGGTATTGTCGTAAATGTAATGGTGTACTCAAACTGGGGAGTCATAAGAACTTCTTGAAAACTGGGCCCTCTGTTTTGTAAATTTTTTTGGAATTCTATAAAGTCAATGTTCTAAGTGAGAGTCGTGAAATTTTCCCTCAGATAGATGCTTTGTAGGTTTTGTTACGACTACGACAGAGGGTTAAGTTCTTCAGGTAGAGATGTTCAGATATTGTCGTTAACTTAATTATTTGTCCTGGGTGGAATCTTGTTAGTGTCACCAATACCACTAGTTTATAATTAATAATTCACTAATTTTCAGTTATATTTATGAGAATTTTCTTTAATGTGTTATGATAACTTTGCCTTGTGGAACACAGAATTTGCATCTTCCATGGACCACAATAGAGACGTGTAGGATCGAATTGTCTTCAATGTATGTTGAAGCTCAGGTATCCTTTTACAATATCCACGTCAAATAACCTTTCTAATATGGCCTTTTTTTTCAAACACGATTTTAACACAGGACCCACAACTTCGGAACAATCACCCAGTTCACAAATTTTCATGTCATCGCCAATCACATCGCCAGGAACACATGAATTTTCGGAAGAGGATTTATTTACCCAGGATTCATTAGGCTTGTTTGTCCGAAGCATAAAGCTACATACTGAAACAGTGAGTACTTTATCATTATTGTTAATATTTTATAAAAATTTAAAATTTTACTTCCAGCTAGCACTTGTAAGAATGTATTGTGATATAGGAAACATAATTTCTGACATTTCAGAATGTTATTGGCAAAATCAGCAAGTTCTTAAACTATCAAACATATTTGTTTTTGAGCATCTCTTAATTAAATAATAAAGAAAATGGATTGGAAAAATAAAAATAACAAAAGTGGTAAGCTGTTTTTTCACCCTAATCATGCATGATATATGATGAATATTATTGTCCATTAATTATGAGCTATCAATCAATGCTTGGTTTTAATGATATTTTAAGGGTAAGAGCTTCTGATCATAAATCCTGAATAGAAGTATTTTTAGATATATGATGCATCGTATATCAAAACTGATTCTAGCTTTTGTTTATGTTATTGTTATTTCTGAAGCAAACACAGACGGACCTCACTGGGCAAGAGCTTGCTGATTTGGAGAAAGAGGTAAAGTACTTTAGGAGTAAATATGGAAAACAAAATTGAAAACAAAAGCTATATTTGTTTTGTTTTTGAACAGGTCTAGCTAGATAAACGTTTTGAAGATCTAAAAAGAACCCAGATAAACTCGAGCCATTGGCAGTGTTCCTTCTACACACTGATGACAGCTGCAGTGAACAATAAAATGGTCTCAAGCGGAAAAATGAATGTAAAGCACAGAAAAGAGGATGCACGTAAATCAGTAGAATTACAATGTCCTCCTGCTAGCACTTCTTTAGCAGTGACAACAAAGAAGACACCAGTGACTATAGAGAAGGCTACCAAAGGAGCTTGCCTTTGATGAGACTTCTGTTGGTCCTGTAACTAAAACGTTTGCTCAGACTCAGTCAACAAACTATGCTGGTTTGGATCTCAGTAGGTTCTCAAAGAGCACTATAGTTTAAATGTTTGGGTGTTATCTCTTCAAGAGAGGCAGTTAGCTCAAATGTTTGTGTGTTATCTTTGTCACAAAATTTTAGAGAGGCAGTTAGCTCAAATGTTTGTGTGTTATCTTTGTCACAAAATTCAAGACAGGCAGTTAGCTCAAATGTTTGTGTGTTATCTTTGTCACAAAATTCTAGACAGGCAGTTAGCTCAAATGTTTGTGTGTTATCTTTGTCACAAAATTCTAGAGAGGCAGTTAGCTCAAATGTTTGTGTGTTATCTTTGTCACAAAATTCTAGACAGGCAGTTAGCTCAAATGTTTGTGTGTTATCTTTGTCACAAAATTCTAGAGAGGCAGTTAGCTCAAATAATTGTGTGTTATCTTTGTCACAAAATTTTAGAGAGGCAGTTAGCTCAAATGTATGTGTGTTATCTTTGTCACAAAATTCTAGAGAGGCAGTTAGCTCAAATGTTTGTGTGTTATCTTTGTCACAAAATTCTAGAGAGGCAGTTAGCTCAAATGTATGTGTGTTATCTTTGTCACAAAATTCTAGAGAGGCAGGTACGTACTAAGTGCTGTAAGACACGCTTCTGTTCTGAGTGCATTGAGGGGCATATCGAGCATGGCAAAACATGTCTTGCATGCAAGTGTCCTATTTTTGATCATGGTTCTGAAGGTGTGTTGTCAGTTCTTGAACTCGGTGAAGGGGAGGTACCACTTAAAAGCACCGTAAGGGTCAATTGTCACAACTTCTTCAAAGGGTGCAAAGTCAAGCTTAAACTTTCTGAAGTTATTTCACATGAAAAGCAATGCCCTTTCAATACACTGTCAACACTTTACAGACATTTCCCAGTAATATATTGCCTTGAGTAATTGGAATACCACCACTTACAAAAATTGCCTTACAAGTCATAAATCTAAACTAGTCAGAAAAGTCCACCCACCCTGGTATAAGTTCAAGTTCACTGGTTTCTAGCCACAGAGCAGTAACAGCATTTAAATCCCTGTCACTTACATTTTGATCTTGCTACATACTGTATTTTTTCCCTTGGCTTGGATATACCATCACGCTTCATCATTAGACCTATTATCATGGAATTTTCTACGGGAAGCCTCGTAGATGCAATTGATAGTGAGAAGCGTTGGGCAAGGGGGAAGGGAAGGTTATTGAGTTGAATGGAGATGAGCTACAAGTAGCATTCAATGGATGGGGCAGAAGATGGAACAGACAAATACTTTTGGGCAGTGAAGAAATTCAGCAAAGATTTACTTTTCCTTTGGTAAGTAACACTTTTCCACAACTGTGCATATATTTTGATATGAATATAGGAGCTTGCAAACTTGAAACTGCGAGGAATCTGATTCAAAATCTGAAATCGTTGGTTGTATGACTGATGCAATGAAAATAATGAGAATCCTGTGGAAACTCTGTTCTTTCTTCTTCTTCAGACTCTCAAGAAATGTGAAGATTGTAGAACTGCAGACGCTGAGGCCCTTCTTAATGGCAGATCACAAAATTTATCAGTTGATCAGTACCTTGCAAAGAAAACTGAAAATTTGCAATCAAGGAGACAGTATACTTCTCAGTATAACTTTCTAAAAGAGAATACCATCGGTATATTGAAACCACCTGAACACATTTCAGACCGGGAACATGACTCTTGAAATAAGTTCATCAGGATTGTTGTAATTCATAATTCATAAAGTTTTTGCTTTACAAATCCAGTTTTTTACTCACGTTAATGACGTTTCATCTTCCGACAGAAGATTTCATCAGATCTGTGACGACCTAGCCACTTCACTCCCGCGGGAACGTTGTTTCTCATCCAAAGGAGGCAAAGTTCTATCATTGAGTAGCTTGTCGTAGACATGACTTAGAGAATAGATTCCTTCATCCCAGTTGATGACGTTGGCCACCCGCTTTCTAATCGGAAACATGACTTTATGCCACCCACATCTCATTATACTATTCAACATCCTGTTGACCCATCCTATTGAGGCTGAAAGTGATGCAATGAGTGGCAACTGGCTGGACTTCAGAGTTGGTGACAAAGGTAGAGGTATTTTTTTCCAAAATTTGAACAGAGGACAAAGTGGAGCTAGAAAGAGTCACAGAGAGTGAAGCCCAAATCATTCATTGTTGTCTCCAACAGCAGTTTCCAGTCTGCTAGTACCAAAGATGATTGCTCCTATGTAAACATAACAGATAAGTATTCTACTTTAAATTTATATTTATTTTGATCCATCAGATCCATCTTCCAGGCTGTTGTTAAAGATGGTTGTGATGATATGGGTGACATATCTGTATACAAGCAGAACACACTTGTTTCAGGATCACTCTACATACGCTAAGAAAGATGGGGTTCAAGCAGCTCCACCTTTTAAGGCTAAAGCCTGCAGCAAGAAGTTGCAGCAGTGGGAGAGTCAAGTTCTGATTGAAGTATCCAAGCCTCTTAAAGAAAAGGAAATGATGATTCTGACATGGCTTTCAACAAGATGGTCTCATCAGAATACAAGCAGATAAGTACTGATGATGAGCAAAATAAAGCCCAAATTCACAATTTTACCAATGTTGCACAAAACCAAACAAAATTCCAAATGCAAAGCTGCACAATGTCATCACCACGTTCCATTTTACAATGTCTTTTAACAGTTTTTCATTAAATTAATCATATAAAATTTCTGTGACATCGGTGAGTCCAACAGAATAGACTATTGACCCATCTCATTCAGAATACCACCATACTCCACGAAAACACAAGCAACCAACCGGAAGATCTTGACTTGACTCCATGTTCATCTGACTCAACAAAAGCAATTAATGTTCTTGAAAATTTCGGTCCACTTAACCCTGAAATGGTAGTCCCAAATTGTGTAGGTGCTCGGTGGATATATTCTGATGACCATGGTCAAAATATTAGAAGAGTTGGATGAATTTGACAGTGATAAAGGCCATGAATCCTGACCCATCTTCAAGCTGTTGTTAAAGACGGTTCTGATGGCATGGGTGACATATCTGTATACAAGCAGAAAATATTTGTTTCACACACTGTCAAACCTTTTTTTTTGTGTGTGTTCTTTATAATGAGGTTGTTCTTGCTGATGGCACTAAACAGCAGGTCTACACATGTCCTAATCCAAATTTTGGTAAGAACTAACCATCCACTAATAGAAGCAACATGTTATGGTATCGATTCTATTGCGTGAGCTTATTGAGGCTGAACGAGATACCATGAATGGCAACTGGCTGAACATCAGAGTTTTCCAAAATTTGAACAGAGGACAAAGTGGAGAAAGAGTCACAGAAAGTGAAGCCTAAGTCATTCATTGTTGTCTCCAACAGCGGTTTCCAGTCCGCTAGTACCAAAGATGATTGCTCCTGTGTCGGTTGTCAACTCTTGCCATGGAGCGCGAGATTACAATCGAGCAAAAGTATCTTATAGCTGGACATGCAAAGATGGAATGCGATAGTATGCATAGAACAATTGAAAGAAAGCTTGTAACAGACGTATTTTCACCCCGTGAATATGTTGTCATCTTTGAGAGTGCATGGAATAACTTTTGGTCTACAAGGCACTTCTTTGTGTCACTTCAAATTTGTGGCTGTTCTCAAAACTGAAAATGGAAAGTCAGATATTGTTGGACACCTGCCAAGGGAAAAGGCTAAAAATCTTCTCTTTTTTTTTCTGAAATATAAAGGTGACCTTAACAGACACAAGAAGACACAGTAAAGAGGCAGGTGCCTTGGGAATTCCATGCAAACTGAAATTTACACGATGTATGCAAGACCAGCAAAGGAGACCTTTATTGAACATGTATGGACGATTTGCAGAGTTGTTTGCTGAGTATCATAAACGGTCTGACCTAAGAGAATTGGAGACAAACTTCAATGTGGCACTTGCTTTGTTGGAAAGAAACTTTCCTCTGTCACTACAGGTATATTTAATATACTTCCATAAAAAAAAAGTTGATAGCTGTGCAAAACATTATTTTCAATATCTACATTGCACCCAAGTTGCTCAACATGTCCATTGTAAACAGCAAAATGTATTGCGTCTGGAATATTTCATTATTAATTTTCATGCTGAGTAGATTTTAGTGATGGGTGTGGAAGAGATGAGTGTGTTGCATGACAGAACACATCGATGGATGGGTATTCAGCGATGGAGCTTTCAATGGTTAATCAACATCTAGAGATTCACCACCTGGTGATCAATCGCTAACTTCTGAAAGAGATGATGACCAACAGAATTGGTGCAAAGTAGAGTGTAGTTCCTGAAGGGCAATGGCCCGTCAAATTGAGAGGAAAGGTTGTAGACAAAAGCGAGGTCATCGTTGTATTACAACAACTGCACCTTTTGCAAGACTATGTTTGGATCCAATGGTATTTGAAATTGCTATGCGAGTAAAATGTAAAATGGTGTTCAGCATCAGAATTCCTGACAAAGTTAGAGCCTATGCTTGGTTGTTAAGATGGAAATTGCATATGAAGGGACATGATGTAGCCAAAGTGTGTAAAATATCACACAGTTCTGTACATAGGATCACCAAATCTTCATTGCTCAAAGTGGGCAAAGGATGTCTTAAATTCCCTCTACCAGCAAATGTAAGGCTTTAAACCAAACATTCGAAAAACCTGCACTTCTAAGTAACCGAACAAAATGTTAAGGTGTTTGGTCCATGCGCCATCAACGCGTACCAGTACGCGCTAGTTTCTGAGTAGGTAAGTGCCGCAATACGCATGCGCATATACTCTTGAGTAGTGTTTTGAAGCTAAAAATTGCCATATTTTATTATTTTTCTCACAAACTAAGTCAGTGACCCCCAATTTTTATTTTGTTATTTGTAAGACATACTTGTGCGCAACTTTTGTAAAAAAAATAACAAAAATGCTCGGGTAGATTTTTTGAATCAACACTAAATAATTTCACTTTTGCCACATTTCCCATAGACCCCTGTACTAATTGTTCCCCCCGAAACCTCCAAAAATGCTGTTTTTAAACTGACTCTCATGCAAAAACGAGTTCAGTGACCCCCAATTTTTATTTTAAAAATCAGTTCTACATCGATAAAATATCATTCATGCCGATTTTTAATAAAATTCTTCGGGCGGATCTCTCATGCACCAAACACCTTAATTGGAAAGATAACTGCTAAAACTGAGGGAATGCGGGGGATCATTTGCTATAAGCGATCAGAATTGGAGAATATATCACCAGTGAACGCACAATTAGAAGAGCATTAGGAAAGCAAGGATACCATTCATTTAACTCTCGCAAGAAAAGTGTATTAAGCTTTTCTTTGACTTCATACCTTCGCATTGCAAATGTGACTGTCAGATATTTGCTTCATCTGAGTTTTTTCAGTTTAAAGAATATGTTGGGTACATTTGCAGCCACTCGTCTATCAATGTGCCTAGGCTCCCATTTGCATATCTCACTAAAATGTATACGTCCTTACAGGTCTTTTCCTTTCTGCATTTGTTGTGTGACGTTTCCCACAAAAAAATGTAGGAAATGCAAGGTATTCTGCATCTTGTCATGGTATAATGAAATGGGCATTTGATTTCCCCAGGAGCAAATTAGGGATCTTCGTCTGGATCCACTTCAGTAAAGTCAAATCATCTAAAGGACATTGACTGTCTTCATAGGAATCACTTATGTTATGAGACACTAGTAGTTTGCAGAGTTTTTGCTGAGCATCATAAACGGACAGACCTAACAGACTTGGAGACAAGAGGAAGATTTCATGAATAGTATGTCTAACTCTTGTTTTGTTATTTTACTCAGTTTGCAACACAGGGAATTGTACAGTACTGCTTGCGAGGATGTATCCGAGAGCAGCATGTATCCGAGAGCAGCAAAGGAGAACTTTATTCAACATGTATGGACGATTTGCAGAGTTGTTTGCTGAGCATCATAAACGGTCAGACCTAAGAGACTTGGAGACAAGAAGAAGATTTCATGAATAGTATGTCTAACTCTTGTTTTGTTATTTTACTCAGTTTGCAACACAGGGAATTGTACAGTTCTGCTTGCGAGGATGTATGCAAGAGCAGCATGTATCCGAGAGCAGCAAAGGAGAACTTTATCTAACATGTATGGACGATTTGCAGAGTTGTTTGCTGAGCATCATAAACGGTCAGACCTAAGAGACTTAGAGACAAGTACGCAATGCTATTCAACAGACTAAAGAAGAGGTAATGTTTTTAAATAACATTCAGATTGAATCTTTGTAGATGACCTTCCACTCTGTCGTTCACAATCTCCAAGAATGCTACACAAACAATGTCATTCAACATTGTTTTTGTAGCAGTGTTATTCAAAAACCGACCAAATAAGAGGTATTTACATTTTCAATTTTCACCTATTTATTTCCAAGAAGAAGATTTCATGAAGTCTGATTGATTTCATCGAGTGCGGACGTACAATTCAAATGCTCTGATAATCACCTCACTGTTATGTGAGGTA
>JXSR01S024446.1:0-12178 GCA_000969725.1 Ophiothrix spiculata
GTCCGCGCGACTAGCTAGGATTTGTCAAAAATGTTTATATTCCACGCTATAGTCCAAGATTGTTCATTAATGTCCACGCATTAAGTCTTGAAAAATTTTATGATTACATTTGGGGCTCGGCAATAATTACAACACAGTAGCCATAGAGAATTTTCAAGATGCTGTAAAAGTTTTTCAACTTGAAAATGAATGGTCAGATCAAGTGAAATTTTCAGCATACATTTATGTTGTACTATCATTCAAATCGGAATAAAAGATTGCACCAATAGGCAATAATATGTACATGTAGAAGCTAATCATAACTTTAGGTGACAATCAAGTCCACTCCTTTGTTTCCTGTAACAAGGTAAACATGTTAATTTGAATTTGGGATCTATTCCATTTTAAAAGCTTTGAACAAGACCACTAGTTTTACAGCTTTTTCAGTCCCTGGTGGACACCAATTGAATCACTAAATGTAAAGATTTTTTATTTTTGTAACTTTTGTTTCATTTAATTTAGTGGATTATTTGTCAAATGTTAAAATACATATTTCAAAGAATACTTGTCAACTGTATTTGGTCTAAAATCACTTCAAAAACAGTTTAAACATGTTTTGTATGATCATGTTTTTTTGAATTCTAAAAAAATCAAATAAAATCTGATTTAAATTTAAAAAAAAAAGTGATTTAATTTTTAAAAATCCGATTTTTTTCAATCTTTTTAATCAAAAAAATCACCAACCCTGTGCGGGTGGTACAATTATTCCTACTCACAGCTCTAATAAAAAGAACTCTGTACAAAACTACAAAACAATGATAAAAATTGACTTAAAATATAGACAATCGTTTACAAATCGTAACCCACCGTTGCAATACGCCAGCATCAGTTTACTTACGTTACCCAAAGTCGTTACAACTCGTCACAATGCGCCAAGTGTTGTTGACAACGAGTACCAACGATATTGTGACGACCTCTAAACGTATACAGACTGCTACAAACGATCATGGAGACGTCAAAGTACTGATGATTGCGGTGGCCAACGAGATCTCAACGACATCAAATCTTATTCTATGTCATCCCAAAATGTTAAAAATTGTAACTGAAAGCGACCGATAGTAACGACAACCTGCGTATGTTAGAGGCGTGTGCTAACGTGAACCGACTTTAACTAACGAGGACCGGCGTATAATTCAAAACTGCAATTCGCAGGTCTACGCTGCTTGTCGTTACCCCCAATACGCCCAGATATAAACGCACCTATAGCCTGATTATTTTACACCGGCTTGTCATTCTCATATATTCGGGTAAATTGCCGGTAAGTTGGTAATTTAGGGATATTGAATACACAAATTTAAAGTATTATTTTTTTTTGAGGCATATCTCCTAATTATAAAAACATGATTGGCCTCAATCTTTACCAACAACATCCCATGTTTTTTAAACATGTTCTGTTGGAGGTAACTCCAAGAACGTCATCTCCGTCACACTTTTAGACCGGAATAATATAGCATAGAAAACAGTAGAACTTTGTTTATTCAATTCCAAAACCCATTTGGCACATTTGTTTCACAGTTCAACGCATACTTAGCAATTGTTTAATTCTTTTTATGATCCTTGTGCATATGTAAAATGTGTTTCTGCGATCAACTTTTTCGTGATTTTCTTGGATTTTCATCTTAGGTAGCCAAAATATATTGGAAAAGCATGTTATCAAGATATATCAGACCAAAGAGTCACATGAATGTGGTTTGATTTGACATATTTCGACACGACGGCAGTGACGTTCTATACATATTTGAATGGCAGAATCATTACCGTCACAAAGTTATTTATCTTAATTCATAAATAGCAGCCAGGCACATGTTTCTAGCCAAATTAATTGTTTTATCTGAACACATAACGTTTGAAACACAACGTGCACAAAACATATTTGACATATCATGTGAACCGTATTTAGCCCATTTATTTAACAATAGGTTGCATCATTTCCGTCACGCAGTAAATATCTTCACATTGTGACGGCAATTGCGTAAAATGTTACGGCGATTACGTGACGTTATGAATTTACCAAACTCCACAGCCTGGACTGAGATTACACACATTAGATCGATCTTTGCGTGAGTGGTAGTGTAGATAAACATCACAACTAACGTAACTGCGAGCAAAATTGAAAAACAATTCCAACATCGTAACTTTCAATCGACATTGAACCGTTCGGCGATTACGATGAATAAAGGTAAGCACCTACGGCAGATGCAATAAGTTAATTAATGTTGAGGTTTACTTACGAAATTTTTCTACTTTTCCATTTCTTTCTAAGTACTCAGCTAGCAGAATTATTACATCTAAGCATCTAAGTATTTTTCTCCGGTCGTTTCCTACGGACAATGACGTAAAGGGCGGAACAAAAACAAATTGCGCTACGTTAATTGAAATAATTTTAATTGTACCGATGAAACATACATTTCTCCACAAATTCTCGACTTAAAACTTCATGCTTTATTAATTCCATGCAATTTTTTATATTTTTTAAGTGGATACCACGATACTAGAACAAAGTAAAGTTTTTACACACTGGGAATCGGGACATCGTTTTTAGGGGGGTTGTTAATTCTATAAACAATTCCTTGAAAAATCAAGACATGTTCAGTAATTGAATACGTTTTAGATATTGTGTAAGTGTTGTTTTTCAAGCACTGACAAAAATTTGTTGAAACAGCCAAACCATCGCAAATTTAAAGGCACTGTAAGTCACGCCACAGAAATTACTAACTTACTGTTTAATCAACCATTCACTTTTTTTTTCTTATCAGCACCTTTAAATATTCTGTACTGAATATGTCTCTTTCCAGACATTTCCCCATAAGATGCATTCGCATCCATTGTGTATTAAACTCTCTAATTCACATGAGGCTGCACTTGCATAATACTTGATGTGGAAAAAGAAGTGACCTAGGCATTTCGTTCCATTTGTGTTTATGACTTTTTATTTACGTTTTTATGGTAATTTTTAGGTTTTCCATCTTAGATATATCTAAAAGTGAAAATAAGTTGAATGCTACAGCTAAAGCATAAAATGTCAAGATTTTAATCTGGACATCGCCGATATTTGCTTGTCTGTTTTGTTATACATTTGGTAAGCTTGTCACCCGGCACCCAATCAGACCACGAATATTAAACTAGTATAACGGATAACGCGCTACTTTATTTTCGTGTTGCGACACAAAATTTGGGTTACGATATGTCGAAATTTCGAGTTATAAATTCATAATGCAAAATTTCGACTTAAATAAGTTGAAAATCACTTTATTCGAGAGCAGATATAAATGTATAAATGTTGTAGGTTAATCACCTCTAAGTCAGGCTGATTATTATTATACTTATTGATTTTAATTGCTGTAGCAACATCTTATTGAGCATGTTGAGAGGCCAAAGTGGCGACAAGTGAATCTACCATAGGACCAAGAGAAAAGAACAAATCGATCACAGGAGCAAAGCCGTCCGCTTTCCTTCAGGACAAAGGATACCTTAAGGCCAGTATAAATCTATTCAGATTTATACTGGCCTTTTTGTTGTTGGTTTTTTTCTATATAAACTGTCTTGTAGACCTCAAAATATGTAATAAATTTGTCAGATATTTTCTATGACAAGAGTACAAGAATAATACATTTATGTTTTATGCAATACAAAACAAGCGTTAAAAATCTGTCTGTTATTTTGGGTATAAAGGTAATTATTCTTTTATGAATACGGACTAGTTTACTCATAAAGCTAATACAAAATGTTAATACACTTATTGTTATTACCAAGTCGGTTTTGTTACTTACTCTGACAGAAAGAGAGGAAAAAGCGTATAGTATTTCAAAACAATTTCTTGTTCTTGATGCATATCATCAGGGAATTGATTTAAGGATTACATATGAGCAGCACAAGATGTTTCTCGTAAATTAAAACGACCTTCAAATGCAAGCATAATATTTTTCATTTCATCACTTTTGCGAACAAATGAATCAAGAATAATTATTGCTCATGCGACATTTGCACAATCAGAGTATATCAGCTCTTGGGAATTTTCTCATCATAATTTCCTAATTGAAATATTACCGGTGTATCAAATTCTTTGAATTTAGTGCGTCAATATTCCCAAATAGTAAACATTTCAAGATTGCCAGGGATAATGTCGAGTTCTTCTAAAGACAGAGCCCATAGACACAGCACCAAATGTTTAATGTACCTCCAAGTTCATCCTGTGCGCTTACTGAAGCAATCTTCCCTTCAAAACTGAGGGGTTTTTTTAAAGTATAATCTAACGTAAAGTAGGGGGGTGTGATAAATCAAAATTTTTGTATGGCCCCCCTTAAAATATGTAGTAGACCCCACAAAACAAGAATATAACAAAGAAAACATAATTTGAGTTTGGGAACCCCCCTGAACATACCCTCTGAAAGTTTTGGCATAAGGTTGTCGAATACGGAAGACTTGCACCATGCATTTGTATAGCAGATATTCTATGAAGTTCAGAAATTTGTTGAAATGACATGATATATGAAATATAAATGTAAAAGTTGTTCAATACAAATAAAACAAAGTGTTTTCAAGGCAAAAGGTATCATTTTAAATGGTTATTTAATTTTCTCACAATTTTGGTAAACATAGACTGATAAATGGGATAGAAGTGGTTTTTTTTTTAAATTGATTGTTGAACATGTAATTTTCATCGATCACATTCTAAATTCTTGATACTCAAATTTCATACAATCTTGAGTCATCTATAAGGGGTTTATGATAGGACCTACAATGTGCATTGCGTGACAAAATAGTGTAAATGAATTAAGTTGATTTAATGGGCGGCGTAGTGTAGTGGTTAGCAATCTCGCCTTGCACGCATTGGGCCCGGGTTCGATTCCCGGTGAGGGTTGCCTTGCCGGAATGGAATCTCGGAATCTTTGCTAAGATGTTTGTCTGACTTGGTGGGAGCATTGGGTCAGATATTCGATCTTCTCCGCCCCTTACATGAGGTATTTAGAGTTGGGTGAATATTTCATGAGAGATTGTCGTCCTTCGGAGGGGACGTAAAGCCGTCGGTCCCATGTACAGAAGAGTCATACCTGTACATGTAATCGCAGTCAGTATCGTAAAGAGTAGGGTATTCTACCCCTGATTGTTCCAACCCCATTCTGGTCATTGTAGGGGTACCCCTTGTAGAGTGTTTATCACTGTTAGGTATACCCGTGAGGATCACTCCTCTAAAGTGTATAAAAAAAAAAAAAATTATTTCGGACATTATCAAAGGCTAGCCAATTATGTCTTTTAAACATGCTATATGATTTGTCATTCAATACCTAACCATTGACTTATTGTTAAAAATGATGTTGGATAGTTTAAAATTGATTTTATGTACAATATAATGTATGTTTGTATGTGCAAAGCGTCGTCTGCTACTTAAAACCTGTTGAATTCGGAAACTTTGTCAGCAAATTTTCAAAGGGTATGTACAAAAACAGGGGGGTTATGAAACTGTTTTCTCAAAATTTCTTTCATATTCTTGATTTGTATAGGTGATACCATATTTTGAAGGGGCCTCGCATTAAAATGTCAAAATTGCAAATTAACACACACCCCTACTTAAAGTTCCTTTAACCAATATGAAAGTTACGTGATGACCACTATTAGCAGCAGCGAAAGGTAATGAGTCAACGACCTCATTTACAAAACTGCTAGATACGTTTTCAGGGAAACGAAGTTGGTCTTTCGCTGAGTTGTATTCCAAGAGGCTTTTGATTATGTTCAATATAATTTGAGACGGAGAGATTGTGATTAGTTCGCATTGAAATTAAAATCTCTCCTTTGCTGATTGGAAAGGTTTTCTGTTTATGTGGTCGTTTTATCTGAATTTTCTTGAATAAAGCTTTTCTACTTCTATGCATGGGTATACATAAAATATACGTGATACCGTAGAAATTGATCCTGTTTCTAAGTGAATATATGTTGTTGAAATTATTTATGAAAGCATAATTCTGAAGCACTTTTTTGTTTTTGAAACATGTAAAATTATTTTATTTACTCACAAAATTACAACGTAAATATTATTAATAACTATAAAAGACATTGACAGAAATTACATGCAATCAGTAATGAATTGATTGCCTTTCTTGTAAAATAAAAGCCTGGTAATTCCACAAGTACGATTTCTTGTGCACATAATTATGTACTAGTATGTTATCTTAAAATTACAATATCTTATCAAAATATCGTATGTAAGTGATTAGTTTGAATAATATTATAATGAGTTCTGTTCAAATTTTCGAGATCGATGCAATTTTTTAGCAATACATATATAAGCTTTGCAAATTTTGATAAGTGATGTTGACGGCATAAAGTTGTTTCTATATAAAAAGCTTCCCGCTTTAGAATAAAAGATATGTTCCAATTTCTCGCAGAATTAAAAGAGAAATTAAAGATGTTTGTGCACGTAATAAGCTTAACCTTAACTGAGCAAATCTAGCGCCAGTGTCATCTTTCACTCTTTCCATACAGACATGTTAATATCTTAAAGCTTCTTGCAGACTGGTTTATTGTCCATTTTGTATGGTTATACCCCAAGCACTACTTAAAAACTAAATCTCAATTAGCAATTTCTTATATTGTAGTATGTTTTCATTTCTTTTTAACCTCTGGAATATAAATGGCATTTCGACGGCAGTCATTGTTTATACTCTTAAATGGTGCTATCTAAGGTTATGTTAAAGAAAACGCATGAATAAATTTCTAAATTGAATCGAGTATCAGAGATTCTTTTGGTTCGGCAGAGGTTTGTCTTTTTCTTAATTTACGGGGAGGCAGTGGTCCCGAAGGTGATTTTCTAAAATACACATTCAATAAACTTCATATTGGGTGACATGATGTATATTAAGTGTAGAATTCTTTTCATTACATTTTTACGTATGTCGCGTCATCTGTTGCCAAGGCAACGGTGGCCATATTGGATTTTTAAAGGATACCACTGCGTGCAGTTTTTCGATATGCTCCGAAGTGATTTTTAACTTCCTCTTTTGTACACATATATTTCAAAATACTATAAAAAATATTATGAAAATAAAAAAAATAAAAGTTTTTCGTACAGCGCGTACCAAAATTACGCAAATCGGAAAAAAATACGAAAACATGTCTCACGAAAAAAA
The DNA here is from genome assembly GCA_000969725.1 of Ophiothrix spiculata. NCBI lineage: Eukaryota > Metazoa > Echinodermata > Ophiuroidea > Amphilepidida > Ophiotrichidae > Ophiothrix > Ophiothrix spiculata. The sequence continues at coordinate 7,164 of JXSR01S024446.1, forward strand.
TAAGGGTCTTTTTAAAATTGTTCTCTTCTTAATAAGTTACATATGCCTAATTTAAAGATTCTCAACAAGTTTCATGTAAATCGGATGAACGGTTTCCAAGAAAAACTACGCGCAGTCCTGAAAAACGCGTTTTGCGTAAAATACCGAAAACGGTAAATTTTGCAAATTATGAATACAATTATGCTAATTAGTTTCATTAGAATTGTTCTGGAACCTAGATCCTGTCAACCATGGACAAAATGAAAATACTACACCAAAAAGAAGTGATATCTGCAAGTTTCTGTCATTTTATCATTTTCTTACGATTTTACTTCTTGAAAACAATAAAATGCAAAAGAAATGCAATACACACAATTTTGTATAGGAGATATAGTATTTTGTATAAATTTTGCGAGACTTCCTTCCATTGAAATTGCCATAAAATCTGAACGGAAGGTCCGATTGAAGTCAAATAAAAAGCAAATGAAAGGTGAAATTGCGTGTATTTTGAAATTGTAAAAAAGCAAAAATGGCCAAAATAGAAAATTTTTACATTTTAGGACCACTGCCTTGGAATACGTTGCTATTTATGTCCCTTTTTATCTATAGCACTTTCTTTGTCGACATATAAGAAACACCTGTAAACACTATTGAAAATGACAGTCGGAAAAAGTAAAATCCAGCGCTGATACTGGATGGGAAATTGATTTGCCATCCTACTATACTTCGACGAAATTAAATGAAAACAATAGATCGATGTTTGGATCACACAGATCTTTCAAAGCGATCAATTGCCATTACTTCCAAATTTAACAAGTTAAGTATTACCGTGTATCTACTCGATAATTTAAATAAAACTTAAGCATTGTGTTTAGATGTTATTCGTACGTTTCATGATGTGTAATAGATATAGAGCCCTTTCCTCTATGCCATTTTGGAAATCGATCTTAGTTTTTGTTTGCTTAATTGTTGATGTGTTATTTTCCTGCTGTTAAAAAAGCTTGACAACCCGACTTTTATTTTGCTTTACATCAGAAGATATTAAATCAATAACCACAATCTACAATGATTGAGAAAAAGGCAAAACCTTGATGTATTCCGGAAATAAAATGCTATGAGAAATAGACAATTTGGGCAGACAGACATTTGTGTGTCAAAGAAAACAGTCAAGTCCAGATTACTCACGGAAGACTCGACAGAATTACACATCCTTGAACCAAAACATGTTTTTCTGTGACAGCAGACACCTAGAGCTATAATGCATGATATACGGTATGCACATAAGACATTTCAATAAAGACTATTTCGCACTTTTGAGGATATGTTTATGTCATATTAAACTTGTGTAAAGAAACATTAACTAATTAGGTGTTATGTAAATACTATGCATAAAGGCTATCCACTCCATTTTATTTTTAAAACAATTTTAACCTTAAAATTATCATTGGTCAGTTTATGAATTATCACTTATGTGAAATGTTATAAAAAATTATATGGAACATAAGAAATGCCAACGGTCGTTGTCAATCAGTCAAATTAAACAAACGTCATACACTCAGGGAATAACTGCAAAATACGTCGTAAAATACTGCCATCGAACTTAACTCTTGATTCTAACTGTTTGCTATGTCACTGAAATCAACAAGTCTGTACATAAGACAAGCAAAGGTAAACATTCGTTTTTGGTCCGCGTTTAAATAAATGAGACGAACAGCGCCTTCGTAATTTATATTTTTCAATAGTAATCTACACGAAATAAACTTCAAAGTTGTTTAGCATTTTCTTTGACGAGTTAAACATCCTAAATGATATCTAAGAAAACAAGAAGAGGTCTCTTTTATTTCTCGTTTTTAGAGATGGACCCATCCAGTGATGATTGATCACAAAACTCTCCTTGAATGTTTCATTGTGCATTTTGCAAAGTTGTAGAACACCATTTCACCGATAATTGACCATCTCTACAATTATCTCTGCAGAGGCCAATTTATTTTTAATCGGCGTCGCGACGTTATGTTAATTTAAGTTATTTTATAACACAGCGTTAAAGTAAAATGAGGCATATTAATTTTGTCTCCAGCGGTTAAGTCAGTTAGTTACATATGCATGTGCATGTGTCATTGGTAACTTTACAAAATTAAAAACAGTAGTTCCGTCTCTTCCATCAAAGATTAATCGTCATTTTCCTAAAGTTAATTCTATAAAGTGAAATGTAATACTGTATCGGACTTATCTTAAGCAATAACAGAGCTGTTACAATTCGTGTAGTGGAAATCACATCTTTATTTAGGTTACATCTAGTTTGGCTTGAACTTCTTTTATTTAACATTTATATGATAGCTTCTTTAAAGGTACATGGTCCTATTTTCCAAATTTTAATTTTCACTTTCATATGAAAGATCACTACTTAAGATGCTTCAATTTCAAATTTCAGTTAAATTGGAACAACCGTTTTTATTTTATGAGCAATTTTGTATTTTCCATTTGCCTATACTTTATTTTGTAAATAATATTATGGTTACCATAATATTAATAATTTAACACATTTTCGACTTATATCTCCGAAACGCAACATGTTTCAGCCATAAAATTCCACATGGGTAATGAGAAAATATGAGGAATATATTGGTACCAAAATCTCCGAAAGTTTGAAAAATGCTGACCCAATCCTTTAAATAATATACAGTTGATATTTTGTTATTTAGTTTTCTAATATTGTTTTTAACGTACGTCTTTGATATGGATCAGTAATCATAACACTTATCTACGGTATGATTCAGAGGTCTTGATTTCAAAAACTCACCATTCTACTTTACTTTCAAGATTTCTTTATCTTTCAATTTCCATATATTACTAATAGTTCATTTGTTTAATGCAACACGTGTCATTGAGATATACAGTTTATTGGTTTTACAGTAAGCATTCTTAATAATTTGAGAGCACAGTCTAATGACATTCATATATATAATTCCGAATGTGAGTAGTTAAAGCATTCCTCTTGAGTATTATTTAAGATTTTTAATAACCGTTTTAATATTTGCCTATTTATAACAATCCTCTTGTGAATTGATAAGATTTTCAATACAACTGTCTTAACAGCTGTAAAATATTCACCAATGCGTCGTATATAAATTCTAAAGAAACCCACTTTAATACAACAGATCCACCGCATATGGATTTGGAAAAACAATAATTGTTCTTACTATACGTTATTAATGCCATATTCATGACAAAAAAAAAAGTCTATTTCTAATAAGTTCATCGGAGTCAAGTACTATATTATTGTTATTATTATATTTGAGTCCCGAGATTTGTGTAAATGTCACTCAGGAGTTCGTCTTCATTTTTAATGCACATGATATTTGTGACCCGTCAGATCGAAAGGTACCTTAAGGGCCCAAAAATCAAAACTGATTTTTTGGTCTCATCTAAACGCTGAGATTTGAAGATTTGACACCTTGCTTTTGGATATTGAATGTTCAGTTACAAAGTTACATTCAAGTTAGTAAAAGATATCAGGCTGCTTCAGAAAACTTTAGTTTGAAACAAATTGAGTTTAAAGTGTTTGTGCTAGTTTAAATTTATACGGAGAGATGATTTTTATCTTGGATTTTAACACATTAATGTTTTTGGTGTTGGAACCTTAAAATATGATAGAATGCACTTCAAAGGTAATGTTCCTGATGAAATTAGAAATTCGACCTTTGACGTGATTTTTGAATGTTTTTAGCTTTAACCCTAACCCCACCAGAACTCACTAAAGCTCACTGTCAAAAACCACCAAAATGCGCCTAAGTCCAAATACGTCATAGACACGGGTTGCATATGGGGACGAAATCGCTGCCCGGGCAGCAGCCCCGTGGTGGCCTGCTAGTGGTGTGCCTCGCTTGGGAAGTCAGAGGTCATGGGTTCGAATCCCGGTCAAAACATGCTTTTTTCTACTGTGACGTAGTTGGACTTAGGCTAGAAAACGGAGCACCTCTCAATTCAGGGTTAGGGTTAATGGCCCTTATCAAGTAATTTACTATGAAGATATCATTCCCAAAAAGCACATAAAACAACTTTTTGTAACAATTTAGTTGTAAGTGCAATAGTGTAGTACTATAGTAGTAGTTTCATGGAACCAAACTATTTTTCCCAGAAATTGTTTTCATTCATCTTACCAGTGCACAAAAATCTCAGTTTGTTTCCAAAAGGGCCTAAATCCACTGCCTAGTGAAAATAAAGCTTTAAATAAAAAATTAACAATGAAGTTCTGATTTCCTTGAGTGTTGAAACTGTAGTAAGAGGACCCATTATTCCTAAAATGTGAAGCAGCAAAAACTTGAAAAGTAATTTTGCACAACAAGAAAAAACATTTTGCTGGTTTTCTCAAAAAGTACTCAGATAGATTTAGGCCCTTTTGAAAACAAACTCTTCACATATATATGTGATGGCTCACCCCGAAAGGGGGGGACTTTGCAGATGATATCAATTTTGATTTTATCATTTCATCTGTTACAGAATTTTTTAAGCTTTAAAATGACACCTTTCTTGTTGAAACTGATCAAGGTGATCAAATTTTACAACAGAAAATCTGCTGAAATTTTTTATTATTTTCTGTATTTTTTGCTGCCTATTTTCATCAGTTTCTCAAAAAGTGTTTGGTTGCAAAGTCCCACTTTTCGGGGTGAGTAATCACATATATATCTGAAGAACTGAATTGCACGACGGTTTAGAGACAATTTTTTTCAAAAATTCGTTTTTGATGGACTCTTACAGACCTTTAACTTGTATGACCATATTTGGGCATAAAAGGACATAATGCCTATATATGGTAATGTTTTCATTAAACATACCCAGATGATGAAATTTGGTATTTATAAACTATATCATAGCCTAATAAAGACTTGAAAATTGAATTGTGCAAAAATTTGGATGTTAGGTGGTTCTCAAGTTGAAATTTGATCAAGTTGTCCTGCAAAACGGCTTACATCCATTTTCAACAAAAAATAAATAGCCAATTAATAAAAACTATTTGATAAACTATCTAAATTACA